>QODF01000193.1:613274-663858 GCA_024372805.1 Oostethus manadensis | reverse complement strand
GTAGTAGTAGTAGTAGTAGTAGTAGTAGTAGTAGTAGTAGTAGACGACGATACAGTTGTCCCCCGCTACATGTAGTAGTAGTAGTAGTAGTAGTAGACGACGATACAGTTGCCCCTTGCTACATGTAGTAGTAGTAGTAGTAGTAGTAGTAGTAGTAGTAGTAGTAGACGACGATACAGTTGTCCCCCGCTACATGTTGTAGTAGTAGTAGTAGTAGTAGACGACGATACAGTTGTCCCCCGCTACATGTAGTAGTAGTAGTAAACGACGATACAGTTGTCCCTTGCTACATGTAGTAGTAGTAGTAGGAGTAGACATGTTGGATGTTGGATTGAGACAATAGCCACCAAGTATGTGGGTTTATGTCTTATTTTGAGAATGTCTACTGTAATTGGGGGTGGGAGTGTAACCGTGACTATAGGGGTGCTATTTCATTTCTAATAATTCTAGAAACCCAATTTAGAAGGCCTTCAAGCGCCTGTCGTACGTGCGTGTGAGGTGTGTTAACAAGCACAGTCCCAATGCCGTGTTTATGAACACAAATCTATTTGTGGCGCTGAATGTGATTGTTTGGAGGACCCTACAGAGCGTTAAAAATCAGCACAATGGCGCAGGAGTCCAAACATTTGAGAGAATCTTTCCTTTGTTTTTGTGCTCCACTCATGTTTAGGCGGCTGATATTTTCGGTGCTCATCAGTCGCCTGCGTCCCTCTGATAATGATCAGGAAGTGGCGTGTCTTCCACAGCGGCGCCATTGTGTTGTTCTCATCGTGGCTTCAGCTTTATCAACGCTTGCCGCGTTCAGTCTGCGCTTCCGTTTCCTGATCATTCTCCATCATCATTTTCCCTGCACGAGCAATGCACGTCGTCCTCACCCTCTGCTGCTCTTCAGGTGCGGGGCAGCTCTGGTCAGGCCCGCGAGGCCCTCCAAAGGCACTTTGCAGAACTGCAGACGGCGGCCGATCGTCTGCTGTCGGAGCGGCTGAGCACCCTGCTGTCCGAGGTGGACGCCGTGGAGGCGGACAGCGTCAAGCCCCTGGACGACTGCCAGAGCCTCATCGAGCACGGCGTGGGCCAGGCGGACGAGCTGCTCAGAGAGGGTGGGGCCCCTGTAACGTGACAGCGGCACCTGCGGCGGGGGCATCGGTGCGGCTTTTACCTGTTGGCATTGTCTCCGCAGGGGAGGCCGCCCTGCGCTGTGGTCTCGGTGAGAAAGAAGACAAACTGGGAAGCTTCACAAAGAAGGCCATGCACATCCAGCTGGACAGGTAAGACACGTCCCAGGAAGACACACTGCTGTTGTTCAGTGAGCACAGCAAACCCCATAATCTTAAGTATGGTGCAGATCTGGATGAAGGTCTTTTGGGCCAAACGTATACCTGTAACGAAAATGAAGATAACGTGACAATATAACTAACTTCTGTCCAACCGGGTCCTGTGGTCCAGCCTCCCTGAGGTTCCGGCTCTGGTGGATGTCCCGTGTATTTCCGCCCAGCTGGACGACTCCCTGCTGGGCCTCCTGAAGGAGCATGTGTCCCGCCACGGCTCCGTGGCCTCCCACCCGCCCGTGCAGATCGAGGAGCTGCAGGAGAGGCCGGGCAGCATCCTGGTGCGCTGGTGTAAGGTCAGCCAGGAGGGGGCGCTCACAAGTTACCACACATCTAGAATGATCTCATGACGTGTACTGATCAGGTGGACGAGGACTTTGCTGCCGCCGACTACCGGCTGCAGTACCGGCGAGCCGGCACCGGGGCGGGCCAGTACGAGGACGCCTACGTCGGTCGGGAGTGCGATTTCCTGGTGCTCCACCTGGATGCGCACACGGACTACCTGTTCAGGGTGTGCGCCCGCGGGGAGGGTCGCACCGAGTGGAGCCCCTGGAGCATCCCGCAGACCGGATACACAACCCTGGCGCCACACGGTGGGCGGAGTCTGAAAGTGGCCGATACTCGCCGAGACGGCGTTTATTCATGTTTGTGTGCCGCCTGAACCTCCAGAGTGGTGTCCTGGCAGCGAGGGCTACATCCTGAGCAGCAGGAGGAACATCGCCTTGAGGAATGACTCCTTCCAGTCCGGCTGCCCTGTCCTCTACTCCAACGCGCCCACCTACTTCTGCGGCCTCACCCTCACCTTCAAGTATGTGCGCGCACACACACAAACACACACACTGCTTGTGAGTGATTGACAGTTTTTGTCGTTTCAGAATTACTGCAGCAGGTCAGCCGGATCGCAGGGACAGTCTGGGCGTGTGTGTGCACGGAGGAGCTGCAGGAGGTGGGAAACTGTCGCTGCAGAGAGACCAGGCCGTCTGCATCTCCACCAACGGTACGCTCAAAGAACCGACGTGTCAGAACGGGGTTCAACTTGTAATTGTGTCTCGTCCGCGGCGTCCAGGCGCCGTCTTCGTGAACGGCAAAGAGATGACCAATCAGCTTCCCGCCATCGGCCTGGGCTCGGCCGTCACCTTCGACATGGAGGTGGTGGGCGTGTTCCCGGTCAACAACAACAACGTGAGCGAGGGCGGCGGCGGGGGCTTCAAGCTGCGAGTAACTATCGGCTCAGGAACCAGGGAGGTGGTGTTTGACTGGCAGCTGGAGCAGGCGGTGGACGGCCTCTTCTTCGGGTGCGCCTTTGTCCACTCGGGATGGAAAGTGCTGGTCTTCTAATTAGCTTTTTTTGTCTTTTTTTAACTTTTTAATAACCTGATGCCACATGAAGGGTAAGAGTTGCTCATCTGCGATGACATCATCAGCCCTCCTCCTCTTTTGACGTCTCGTTAGCTGATTTGTGCTAATTGACTGACCTTCTTTCAAGGTTATCTTACCTGTTTACAGCCGGGGGGCACAAAGGCGACGAGCTCGTGAATGACAATCACTTTAAGTTCTTACCGGATTTTTACGTGAAGCGGGAGAACCTTGCAAACCTGCTGGAGTTTCTGCCCCCGCCAGGAACACTGTGAAAAATGCTTCCTTTTTGTCCTCCTCACTCGCATCCCTAGTAGTTGGACACCATCCGCCGTTCCTCCACCGTCCTTCAAAGCACTTCCAAGCTGCCAGACCTCGTTCAGAAATGGAACACCAACTAGGACCCGTTTCCCTCGACTTCCAGCACGGTGGACGGCGCCAGCCAATTCAACAAAGAGGAAGGCAACACCGCGGATACGTTGGTCTCTGTCAACCAATCAGCACACTGCCCTGTTGCCCCTTCTCCACTGCAGCCTACTTTGGTGCAGATTTGGTTTAGAGCTGGAGTGGAACCAGTTGGTCGTGATCAGGATTCCGTTTCCGCTGTCCCGGGGAGCCGTGTTAGCACGTCACACGGGTTACGCCTCAAATCGGGAAATAACCAAAGGGGGCTTGACGTGAGTCACGCAATTAAAAGTATCCTTTATTTTGTCAAATTGTTTTGCCAAACACTTCCTGCTCTCCAAAATAAAATACCGATTTGTATGCTAGAAATACCCAAAAATAATACTCTATTCAAGGAAAGAACTATTATATTTCTAGTGTGTATGTGAAGGAAACACACTTCGTCATAACATTGATTGAATATTAGGGAATGTGAGAATAATCTTTCACTACCTTTCATTCATAGATTAATTTTCTTTGCCGCTTATCATTAGGGTGGCGGGTATGCTGGAGCCTATCCCAGCTGACTTTGGGCGGGAGGCGGGGTACACCCTAGACTGGTCGCCAGCTTTGACAAAATATATTTGCCGACTCAAGCATTCTGCTCGGGCTCTTCTATCGACAGGGAAGTTGAATGGTGGGTATTGCCCACTGTTTAGCCCTTTTGGACCCAGAGTTGAACCCAAAAAAACCACTTCAGCACCCCTGTTGGAACCATGATAATAGAAAACCCAAGTTCTGAAAACCAGACCTGAACCAGTCACAGTGAACAAGGGGCATGTGCGGACCTCCGTCCATTTAGGTACCTTACCGCTACATCCTGTAACCATGGAGAACATCCAGACTTTTAAAGTCTTAGGTGAGTGCAGAGGAGTATTTATTATCAAGGGGGGGGGGGGGATTGTAGGATGGTGAAAAGGTCCACTTGACGGTACAAAGTTCTCCACCGCAGAGAACTGCTGTTGGTCTTTTCTGTCTTAATGTTATTGTTACTCTTGGAGGTGACTCAATTCACCAACCAAGGCTACTTCATTTGGAATGTGTGTTTTGCTTTATTGTGTGCAGGTGGCTGTCGCCATGGAGACGCGTGATGCATTTTGTTAAGGCTTGTGTAAAACAATCTGTCTGTATAAATAAATCATTGATTTCCAAACTGGTACGTCCTCACAGAAACCCCAAAGTTGGATTGGGCCAAACATCACAGTTCGTCTTCATGAATCACAAGATGAAGACTTTTACAGATGTAATCTGTGCTGTGTGTGCGTAAAGGTGCACATTTTGGCTTAGTTTGCGTAAAAGCCACCATCTTAGAGGGTACCAAATGTGCTCTTTTAATAGAAAACCACTGGAAGTTTACATGATTTTCTTCACATTGCTGCTGTCAACTTGTGCAAAAATCCTGCTGGTCTCATGTGAAGGAACAAAAAGATGAACTTTCATAAACAAAAAGTGCTCAGCACCCGACCCGTTTCTGGGTTCTGAACATCTCAGCCTTTTGAAAAGTCCAACGAACCACAGCAAGCTGTTGCGGCTCGCTTCCAACAGGACAGCAAAGACTAAAGATGAGAACTGCTGAGCTGGAGTTCTGTGAGGCTGAAGGGGCCAAGGCTTGGCAAAGGTACACAAGCTTGTTCACGTCAAGGGGAAAATTAAATGACTAGTGATGACATTCCTACTTAATAGCACCTCTTTGTTTTCACGATGCGAGGTTGCCCCCTGCTGGCATCTGGAAAGAATGCAACTTTAAGGCACTTCCGCATTGGCTAAAGTCCTACCTCCAAAAGGGTAAGTCTGCTTATTTTATTTACTTTCAAAAATAATTGACATCCTGCTGTCTGAAAGTATTCCACAAGTCAGGAGTGTTGATTGTATGATGAAAAAGTGGACCTCTGTGTGCTCCCATGTCAATAAAATAAGATCCAAAGAAGACTGCTGCAAACAACCCAGAGAGGTTCTGTCCCAATGTGCTGATGAGTCAAGTTAGGAGACACCTGAGGAGCGGTTCAAAGTTAACAGTTAGGAAAACATCCAATGTCCAGTTTGGTGCTCTCTGGTGGATCTGCTGTCATTTTCACGCCGAGTTCTGATACTTGCTGCTTTGCTGACACCTACTGGCGGGTTCACACTGAGAGGACTCATGATCCGGGTCCAGCTCAGGCTGGGACTCCACCGCTGTTTCCCAGTCGTCATCCTCATCCTCGTCGTCATGGTTCTCCACATTGTGGCTCTGGGAGGCCTGGTTCTGCAGGAGGCGTAGCCGGGCCATGGCGCGGTCGATGGTGAGGGTGGTGACCAGGTTGAAGTCGTGCATGCTGGTCAGGTGCAGCAGGAAGTTGCGACACAGGTTGCGCTTGATGATGTGGGCGCTGTGCAGCTCGGTGAAGAGCAGGCAGGCCTCGTTCATCTGGTGGTCCGCGATGAAGCTGCCGGCCAATCAAAACACCACGATGTGAGTGCGCTAGGCGGAGACGCTCGCTAAGTGATGCAAGGTACTGACCCGTGTTTCATGACGTGAAGATTCCACAACTTCATGATCTCCTTCTCGCCCTCGTTGACGTCTGTGAAATCCTCAATTTGCTGCAAGAACACAAGTCAGAGCGTCTGACTGGAGAAGTGTGGACTAACATGGAAGCACTGGCTAGCAGCAACCAGCAGAGGGCGCAGATGTTCCAGCAACAACAAACATGAAGACAGCAAAGTCTATTTCCCGCTAAAGAAGTTTACTTGACAGGCGACACTAACTTACCTTGGCGGTCTTCTCTTTGAGCCAGTCGGGGTCTCGCTCGTCTTCGCTGTCCACTTCCATCTCCTGAGGCCGCAGCGGCACGCAGCTGTCACTGTGGAAGTACAGACGGTTGTGTCCGCTGATGTACGTCCTCTGCTGCTCCCGGTCCCCATCCTCCGACTCCAGGAACTCGGACAGACTCAGCTCGGTCCGTTTGGGTCTGGATTGATGTGAGGAGAGCGCAGGTTAGCGCCGCATGAACGCCACACGGAGAGGAGCCATGATTGAGGTACCTGCAGACAAGCACGTGGGAGACCGCCGTCCTTTTGACGGGCCCGTTTCTGCTGAAGGCAAAGCCCGGCTGGTTGTGGACGTCTTGAGGGTTCCCCGAGTAGGAACCATCGTAGCACTCGTTGATGGACACCTCGATCTTTGCTCCTTTAGGGTGAGGCTGACAAACAAGGACGAGTTAGCTACGGGGTTCCATGACGTGTTCTGGGGCGTGGTCTCACTGACCACGTAGTTGAAGATGAAGCGTGAGTGGGACAGCTTGAGGTGTTTGAGCAGACTGTAGAGCTTCCTGCAGTTGAGTGTGCACCAAGGACAGTGAAGGTCGTCTCGGGCCTCCGTCTGCTGACGAGTATTGTTGTTGTACTGAAACTGCAACATACAACACATGTAGGGTGATGCAGTTTCACTCAGGTCCTGTAGGTGGCAGTAACGCCCCAACACCACACTGATCCTGCCCAATACCGCTAACGTGACATGTGCTTGCTGGAGGTAATTAAGCTTGTCAGTCAGAAAGGTTCTGATGCTTGCAGTGAAAGTCCAACCTGGTAGAAGATCCTCAGTTTCCGTGGTGGTTCTGCTGCAATGTGTTCTCTCCTGGTTTGGACTTTGTCACTGTTGATGGATTCCTTCACAGCTGCACGCAAACACATCCCGTCAATCCGGATCACCCCTTTTTGTATCTCCTTGCACCGACCACACTCTGCTCGCTCACCGGGGGCGTGTGAGGCCCACAGCGGGCCGGGCCTGCTCTCGCTGTTGGCGTCGGAGTTCCGGGTAGCCAGCGGTTTGGCGACAGGAGCGGTGGAGCGCTCGGAGGCGTCGCTGGTCCAGCGCAGGGTGAAGTGCAGCATGGGGCCCTGGGAGAAGGTCTCTAACGGAGGCAGGTGCTGAAAGAACACTTCTGTTAGCGCCAAGTTTGTCACAGCGCGACTGGCACCATCGCACCTTTCCGTCTAGGATGGTCTCCCAGGTGGCCCTCTTGTTGTTGACGGGACACTCCTCAATCTCCTGCATGGACACCTCATACTCGCCGTCCAGCAGCTGCAGACGTCTGCATCGGAGAACATTGTCTGACTTCCTTACCGGGCTTGCTACACTTTGCTTTCACCTCTTCTGGGTTAGCATCACCTGTTTTTATCGAAGACGGTCATCTGAGCCACTAGCGTGCTTTCTCCATCCTCCCTCAGGGGAGAGCTCCGCCTCTTCCTGTCCATTTCCTCGGTCGAGTCTGGACAGAGACATGTCAAAGTCATTATTGGTGAGCCGCCACAAATACACGTGTAAGAAACTGGTGTTTCCATGGCCATTTCAGGAAACCAGTTCAGTTCTGCTTGCTGGTAACACCTCTGTTGTGGTGAGACTCTCCGTTGGGAAAGCCGTTGAAGGGTAAGCAGGGGTACCCGGGCCGGGCCACTCGGAAGAGCAGCGAGTAGGACTTGACCATGTGAGAGTTGCTGGGTTCAAATTCGCTGCTGGGCACCAGCAGGGAGGGCAAGCTTCCGGGTTTGGACGTGCCGCCACCGGAGCTCACGTCTGGGTTGAGAGGAACCTGCTTCTTCCCGGCCGGAACCTGTTTGACCGGACAGCTGACATCCTAGACGGGAGGAACGACCATGATCTTGTGCTCGTCAACCTCTGAGATGATCATGATGATCAGATCATCTGCCTTTTTGCTCACCTTCCTCTTTTTGTGACAGACTTTGACCAGCAGAACCTCCAGGGAGACAGAGTTCTGCTGGTTCTCACAGTCCGGAGACGGTTTCCCTGACGAGCGCACACAGCGGGAAGAGTCAACAAGCTTCTTCGGGCATAGACTGGGCGGTGCACAAACTTACCAGCTTTATGGAAGAAGCCCGTGAAGGTGAGCTGCAGATTTGACGCCAGGCTGGGAAAAAACAATCACGCTTGGTTTGGAAATTCTCATACAAAGCCCGGTTGCCCTTCACCTCCACCGGGCACACGAGTGGGGTTTAATGCACCACAAATGCATCCGATGGCATTCTAGCAACACGAAGGGGCTTCTTCTCCACATCTCCTCACCTGTGCGTCTCCTGTTCGCCTCGCATCTTCTCCACTTGGAAGAGCAGATTGTCCACCTTGGCGCTGTTCCTGCACACGCACAGCAGGCGTTAGCTACCATCGTCCGAGCATGTGTGACGTGGGGGACCGCCACAGACGGACGGACGTCATCATAGTAATGAACACATTATAACGGGACTGTCGGTGTAGCCGCGCTTGTTAGCACACGTCATACCCGTCAGCCCTCCCGTCGACTCGGCTAAACTCGCATGTCTCTTCATTCCCATACGTGAACCGACATTTAGCGTCTCGTTTGAAATGTTTGAAGCAAAACGTACAAATTGGACTGACATCGTGACTTTACCCACGCTGCCGCAAATACATTTCAGTCCTGCGGGCACGCTGCAAGGTGCACTCGCTAAAAAGGCCACCTGGTCCTCGTCTAGAGACAAACCAGGCGCCTTTCTTCCTGCTCGGGGGCAGAGATGAAAACTCCCCCGCAGCTTACATCCGCTCATTTTTCTTGTCACGCGCGTTGAACTCAAAACGCTTCTGAGTTGCGGCGGCCTGAGCGTGCACGAAGGCAGGCCCGCGGAGCCATCACGTGAAAGCACCCCACCGGGACGAAGTGGGCCGGAAATCACCTCATTCACCGCGCGAACTCCGAAGCGCTTTGATTTCACACTTTGCGTCGAATGCAGCCGGGCCGAGTGGTGTGCCTCTGGTCTCTTCGAGTTCGCAAGCAGCAGGAAGTGAAAGTGAACCGGCTGCCATGCGAGAAACAGGAGGAGTGCTGCCGATCTCCGGCCTCAGCCTGGGACCAAATGAGCGTAACGCGTCAAACAATTTCAGCAATCTCTTTTACCGTCTGGTGTTCTTCCTGGAGTTTCTGTGGGACATGTAGGCGAGGGTCCTGTGCAGGAATATGGGCTGCCAAGTGAAAGGCAGAGTGTTAGGTTCAATGTCAAAGCCAGGCGGTTGCCATCTGTGTGTGGGCAAAACTCACGGCTATCAAGTTCCTGGTGCGGAGGAACCTGTAGATTTGGGTGGGCTCTGCAAAAATCAACAAGCACGGTCCATAATTAGCATTGCTTGGTGTAGCAGCTTATTTGAAAGGGGGGGGGGGCCGCTGCAACGATGAAACGGATCAAACAGCTACACAAACACTGTGTGTGCACTGCACCGATGCGGAGAACGGAATGGGGCAGAAGGAAACGGCAACAGAAGCACCCGTGTGGCTCCCAAAGTTCGGGCAGAAAGAAACTCACTCTCGAAGGCCTGCAGGAACAACTCGTGGTCGGCTTGGACGAGCTGCATGCTGGCCTTCCTGCAGTCGGAGGACGAGTACAGCCCATTAGCTCTCCCTGCCGCGCCGGAGCCCACCGGGTGGCTCCCGCCCGAGGCGCCGTGCCTCTGTGGAGCCATCCGCTCGACGAAAAGCTAAATGCGGCCGCGCACGGCAGGAGGAAGGTCGGCTCGGCTTTCTTTGTCAAAAGGCAGCAGCCGGCGTCTCATGGAAAGCGCGGCACGACGGATACAAAGGTGTCCTTCCGAATAACCGCGGACAACGAACCCGTTGACATGTCTGCGGGTGCTTCCAGTTCGCCTTGCGGCCTCCCGGCGAGCGTTTGGCTGGAAAGGCCGGCGAGGAGGTTCGAAATGCGGGAGACAAGAGCGCTGCTCTCGGCAAGCTAACTTCCTTAGCCGGCTAGCTAGCCGGCTAGCTGTCGTCAACTCTTCCCGCCTCGCGTTAAAGAAGATGGAAACATCCGAAAATGGACAAACGTTTACGCAACAACGACACGCGCCTATATAGGTTTCGATGCCGGCATTTTAAACGAGTTGCTGTAAATCTTAACGAGAATCGAGTTAGCGTAACTAATTATACAACTTTCATCCGGTCAGAGTGTTCAAAATAAAGTACCGATGAGTCTTAACAAGCTATTATATATCACTCCGAACAAACTAAATGCGTACATCATTTTGCTCGTGTAGTTTAATGACTAAATGACATCCATTTTATGTAAAATTACTAAGCTTTGCTCCAATGTGCCGCAAACCGACGGCTCTTATTTTGGTGACTCTACTTGTTCTCACCACTAAATGTAAAATACTTCACTAATCAGCATTGGAAGCGTTCGCCATTGAAAGATCCCGCCTTCCATGCGTTCTAACCAATCACTGCGCTTGTTTGTGAAAAACCGACTTGTGATTGGTGGGAACGTTTTCCTTTTTGTCAAACGAAACCCAAGCGGGATAGCATGATCGCTCAAGAGGATGTCTAAATTTAATAACATCTTTAAACTAAAAAAAAAAGTAATACTCCGGCAGGAGCACAATATACATCTCATCAAAAAAGTCATGTATGACAGGATGGTGTCTTGTGCTCAGGGACTAGAGATTTAGTGCGATCACATGATCAACATGAGGTTCTGACCCCAAAATAATCGTGAACACCACACCCTGTAGTGTTTCCGGTGTTGATCAGCTGTTAGGTAAGCAGCCATAAGGATTGGAAGTCTTACAAACAGAAATGCATTGGATGCATTCAAACATTTCAGGAAAAAACTTTCTGATGCGAATGTTTATTATTCAAAGAAATTTCCCTTTCATAGCAGAAGTGTCAGTGTTCTTTTTACATACAAACATTACATTGTTAAACAAGAAGAAACAAGACAGCTTAGTGCAAGCTTGACCCTTGTGTCGCGTTTCCAAAGCCTGTTCTGCTGCAGACTGACAACATCCCCCTCAGCCTGGCAAAAATAGCTCGGCATTTCATTCCTGCACGTCATAGCAGCCAGACAAATGTTTGATTCCGTTCTCTAGTTCTGTGTTAAAAAAACATGTCTGTTAACCCACCAGGACGCAATTGAAGACAAAGGCAAATCCCGGTCCATAATCCGTCATGATGCATTTTTAGTCGGGGTTTAGTGTTTGTGGGTGCACATCTTCTCAATGGCATCAGGGCTGGAGATGCATCTTCATCAGTGTTTCCTCCACAGGATGTACGTAATGAGCAGGACGAGGCCCGCTGACAGACCGACAATGACGAACTGGTGGATGGACAGAACGTTCTCCAGCGTATGGATCCTCTCCTCCATGGCACTGGTGTGGAAGTAGTCGTAGATCCCGGCTGTGATGCTCCACAGCGCCCACACGGCATCCACCAGCAGCGGCATTGCGGCTGCTGGGCGACCAGACCACCGCTGGAAGAGACACACAGTCACAATTGGCTACTTTGACCGCGCGAAGAGCACCTTGTGGCCATTATAAGGTGCTGCTGATACATGCAGTGCTGCGATTGTAGCCCTCAACACGCCAGGTAGTGTCCAGTTGAGGGGCTGCACCTGTCAGTACTACCCGGAAACAGGAGACTCCACAAACGAACGTGCGCATGCACGTAAACGAGCTAGCTAGCTAGCTAGTTAGCCCCGGAACAAGCTAGCAGCACGGCCGAAAACAACGAGTGTTGCTCGGAGCATCCGTCAACTTTTACCCCGAAATTCCCAACAGCAATGTAGCCTTCTCACCTGACCCGACGGGACGAGCAGGCAGCGGTCAAGTCATCACAGTTAATGGGAAGCAGACGCGAGTTGCGGCGGCCATCGCCTTCCTCCCGAGCCGCCCTCCGCCCTCGTCACTCAACTTCCGGGTTCGGGGCTACGTTCTCGTTAGCCGACGTGCTAAACATGAGCTAAGCGTTCAGGCCTTTTTTTTTTTTTTTTTATCAAGGCGCCTAACCGCTCGCAATTAGCAATTAGCAATTAGCGCTCGACGAGACTTTATGAACACAATCAAGCGTCATCCGGGTTCATTCCGTTTCGGGGTGTAGCACGGAAAAATGTCACCCGGGCCAGATGAGCACTACCAGGCGCGGTGGCCAAGTGGTAAGGCGTCGGTCTCGTAAACCGAAGATCGCGGGTTCGAACCCCGTCCGTGCCTGTCATGGTGTGCACGTGGTTACGTTTTTGATGGAACGTGGTTGTGTCGCGTCATCTACCAGACGGATTATTAAAACCAAACAATATTGCAGAAACGTATTCTCACGCGCGTTTTAACAGCCACGCGCCTTGCACGCCATTGTTCAAAGTTCGTTACGACGCGTTGTACAAGTTTTTACTCACAGCCACTCCCACGACTACACCCAGCTCACCCTTAAAAGCGGAACGGCACATTTCATTTCCACACGCCATTTATGTCGACGTGCTGCCCGCGAGAAGAAACACGCAAACGGTGGCTGCTTTTGCCAAGATTTTCGGCAGGGAACAGGGGTAGCATTAGGACCCAGAGGAACACAAGAGCCCCCAAACATGGCGGAGGAGCGCAAGGAAGATTCCCGGCGAAAGTTTGTCAGTGAACTATTAAGGTAGGCGCTTTTGATGCGTTGCATTCAAAGACCAGATTGTGTGGTGCTTGAAATGATCCCAATACAGTTGGAATAAGCGGCAAGTAACTCATGTTACCTGGTTCTTGTCTGTCGTCCTCTAACGTGCGTTTGAAGGAAAAGTAAGGGTGGTCTTGGAGTACCCTGCAATCTAAATACTGCTCTCCTTTCCAATTTCAGCCCGTCTGAGCTGTTCACAGCCAGGTCCAGGAGCCACAAGATCCCCGTCAGAGGCCAGAAAGACTTCTACCCCAACAACTCCGCTGGCCAGCAGCAGAAGCTCCAGCAGAGCCTGGAGGAGCACTGGAGTCTGGTGTCGGAGGAGAGAGTGGAGAGGCTGTGAGTTGAGGCCCATGGCGTCACCGTGACGTCGCTCACCGACTCACGCTGGTGGTTTTTTGGTCACGCTGCAGGGGAAACCTGGTCAAGGCCACCTGGATCCCAAGCGCGCAGATTGTGGAGCTTCGGTCGCCAGCGGTGAGATCTTCTTCCTCCTCTCTGTGTCTTTCTATGCGTCACGCTGCTCTCGTGTGACGCAGGGCAAGTTTTGGCAGACGATGGGATTTTCCGCCAGCGGCAAGCAGTGTCTCCTCCCTGAAGAGGCGCTCTACCTGATGGAGTGTGTGAGTGGCAGCTTGTTTCTGGCTTGATAAATCATCTCCTCCTTTCACGTGCTGTTGTCTCTTCACCAGGGAAGTGTGCAGGTGTTCTACCGGGACCTCCCGCTGTCCATCCAGGACGGCTACGAGAGGTTTCTGTCCTCCGGCGCTGTGAGCCTGCAGCAATATCAGGTACTACGGAAAAACGCAAGACGTCTTCTAGACGTCGTAGAGCTGCTCTAAGGAGTCTCGTGTCATCACCATCAAGGTGTTTGGGCATCTGAAGAGGCTGGGCTTCGTGGTGCACAGGTTCAATGCCAGGTAAGGCTGACCGTGGGGCCGCAGGAGGACGTGGCGACACAGCACATCATCACTCTGCTCCGCCTTTGCAGCTCGGAGCCGTCCTCCTACGCCCGGCAGCTGAACCTGCCGCGGTCACGTGACCGCGCAGGAAGACCGCTGAAGAGGAAGCGCAGCGACAGCCCCTCCCAGTCCCCCTCACGCAGGTGCAGTAGAACGCATGCTTTTATTGCCATAAATTGGGTCGGTCATTGAACCCTCATCAAGTTTGATTTCTGGGGTCATAAAAGCCATAGAAGGCGGTTCCTGCGTGATGCTAACATCCTGTTCCATGAGGTCAACAGCGATTGCTTGTTTTTGTCCAGCCACACACAAACACAAGAGGTGGCCCCTCATAAGAAAGTGCAAGCTGAGGAAGAGCGAAAACTTCACGAGTCACACCCAACGTCCTCCCAAACAGCCTCGGGGGGCCAAAGCGGGGGTCGGCCCTGGTGGCTGGCGGACCCCCTGGGCGCCGCCGGTCGTGAGGCTAAGGAACGCACCCGTCGTCGTTCCTCACGCTGGGATAACTCCATCAAGTTCCCGGACCTGGGCTCCCCGCAGCTCTCCTCCAGCTGCTTGGCATCCCCCGACCCGTCCCTGCTGCCCGGGGCGCTTGCTGTGGGGCGGTGTGACGTCAGGCCCTGGACGAGGAGGATCAACCAGCGTGAGGTGAAGGAGAGTGAGAAGGACAAGCGCAGGCGTCGCTGGGATGTCAACAGAGACAAGAAGGTTTGCGGCAGCTTGGATGTCAGTACATGAAGAACCTAACGCTCATGGAGGCTTCCTTTGCGTGGCCCTCAAGGTGCGAGAGTGCAGAAACTGGGCGGAATACCAGCAGCTTCTGGCCACACGGCAGGGGCGCAGGACCGGCCGACCCGCGCACCTGTGGGAGAAGGAAGTCGCTCCTCTACACGACCCGACCCAACCCATCTCAACAGGTGAGGTCGGCCGGACTCTCTGACGGCGGGAGCTCAGGTGTTATCTTTGACTAACATTCAAAAGTGTTTGATGATCAGAAACGTTTTGTGTGACAAAAGAATAAAAAGTCAGGAAGGGGGCAAATAGTTTTTCACACCACTGTGTAAGCCGAAATCTCATTTTCACGCCGGCCGATGTCGCTTTGATATCTAGGGATGGAGAATCAAATATCCGATGGTATTTTTCTAACGGTAGGAGTGCCAATTCATCCATACTGAAGGTTCTTGCTGGGTTTAGTGTGCTATTAATAGCTGCAGCTTGTAGCCCCGCCCCCATCTCCGCTGATCAATGGCAGCACGCTGCTTTCATTTTATCCGCTTGGTTTCGGCCTTTCCCGTGTTTCAGCGGGAAGGCCGAGCGCTCCCAAACAGGAAGAGGCTTTTCAAGCGATGGCTTCTCCTTGGCACTAAAATCACCTGTTGTCCCTCACTTAATTATTTGCTGTGGGAATTGCACCACTAATGCGTCCCCCGCCCCCGAGCCATGCGCTCGTATCGCACTCCATCTGACTGAATGTGCAGCTTGTGGGTGTTTCTTGCAGGTGAACTGTTGGACAAAATCGGCGTGATCGAGTCCACGCATTTGCTGGAGGGAGCGTCCAGGTATCCCTTCATCCACACAATGGTACCAGTGTTGGCTTTGTCCTGCTCTTTTTGTCGTCCCAGCATAAAGGCCTCGGATCAGTGGAGGATTTGTTTCAGCGTTTACCAGCCTGACACGGTGGCTGACTTCAAGAAGAGCAGCCCGGGGAAGCCGTACGTGCGCATGTGCGTGTGCAGGTGAGCGACGTGTTTACTTAATATTGCATTACCGGGCCGTCGATACGGTAATGGATCATCGAGAGGACCTCTATCGCCCTGATTATGATGGGGAGGCGCCTCCATTGGAACTGAAACTTAATGACCATAACGATAATGATCATCAGCACTTCCTCATTATCCACCAATCCCCGTCGCAGCGAGGTGCGTTCACAAACACCGCAATTCTGAACCTCAGCATCGCAACACAAGCATGTCATTAGACCAACTTTATTTTGGTCAATTTGTTCTACTTTGGCACAGTCCGTGTGTTTTGTGTTGTTGCTGGTTTTGTCGTGAGTTTATGACAGTTTTGTCAGGAATTAATACTCGTATTGGTGAATGCCTCACTTCAAAACGTGTATCTCTCATATAGTAAAAGTAATCATATATAATATTAATTGTATAAATTTTAAGGGGTGGTTGGGAGACCAGGAAGTGTTGACCTCCCTTAATGAATAATGTCTTATTCAATGTATTAAATATGAAAATGTAAATATAAAAAAATGAATAAAATACTGTAGAGTAAATTGTTTGCAATAAATGAATGATAGAAAATGTATATTATCATTGATTTCAGCAATCAATATGTGCACAAATAGTTGTACTATTGTTATTATGGTATAGAATGGCAAGAAATAGAATATTATTTATATTTAATCACTTGATTCTTGTCATTCTCTTGTCATTTTTCTTAGCATAGCATTTGTTCATCCTTTATTTAACCCGATAAAAAGATCTTTTCCGCGAGCGGCGCGGCCAAACCTTTCAGGCAGGACGTTCCCGGCATTCAACCAACAACTGAAACATCGGCCAAGCCCCTTCGTGTCTCGTTCCTTTAAAAAGGCCTTCAACTCTAAGCTGAGATAAGTTAGGAGAAACAAAAGCTAACACGCTGCGATATAGACAGCACTTTAGGGAGGAAAATGCATGCAGCGTGTACGGGACGTGCCCCACTCGTACACAAAACATTATATACAGTATATTTATATTATATTTCAGCTTCAACGGGCCCACGCCGGACCTGCGGGCCATCAAGCAGCTGACCCTCCAGAGCGGCGACATCCCGGTGGTGTTTGCTGTGGTGGACTACGGGGACATCTCCTTTTACACCTGCAAAGACTTCCAGCTACCCCAAGACGTCCACCCCTGACCCTTCGCCGCCCTGGGGTGCCCCTAAAGCTGCCGCCGGGACCTTGCGGACGTTGGCAAGAAGTGGGAAGACCGCCTTGTAGATAAATATGCTGCTTTATCTGTAGGATGGTTGCTGTTGAATGTGTTTTCATGAACAATAAAAGCGTCGTCAGATGGCTCAGCATAGCGGCCACGTCCGTGTTTGTCCGTCAGGCGACGAGAAAGGAGGAGTATTTGCTCATGAAGTCCTCTTCAGTCAAGCACGTCCCATTTCATTATCAGCCCAAATTGCAGCTGCTGCCGTGTTTGCTCAGCCGCCGTCCGGCAAGGCGGAAAGATGCGCTCGCCGCCTCATTGTCGTGCTGCACACGTGAGCGCACGCTTTATTAGGAAGCCCGCGCTGCGCCCACAGCCCACAGCCATGTCCGCTTGGAGCACGCTCGCTCTCCTGGTCGTCGCTGGTGAGTTGGCTTCAGATTGACTGGAAACATTTCCCGCCTGCCGCGCTGCGTCTCAGTCCTCCCTTGCCTCCCCGCAGCCTCCTGCGGCGCCGCCTCGGAATGCTCCTACGGGACTCTGCTCGGCCACCTGAACCTCGGCACCTCCGGTGACCTTCTATCCACCACGAGGCCAGTCAAAAACTGGACCGAAACCACCATCGTTCGCCTTGACATGCTGCTATACGGTATCATAGAAGTGGTACGGGACTTGGTCTTGGTTTGTTGTGGTGGTTCACCCCCACTCGCAAACACATCACAACGGGCCTGCTGTTCCAACTCCGTGCAGGAGATGGCGTCGTAATGCTGCCTCTCGACATACCGCATAGACACCTGCTCTGCCAGGGAATAAGAGCATGTAGCAGGAGGGATCTTTATTTATATGCGAGTATTCAGACCCTCTAGAGTTTGTGTTTCCAACCTGAGACCTGTCCTGGTCTTCTTTTTTTAACATGAAACATGTAACTGAAGTGTTTTTATTGATTGTCCATCTTTTAATAGGCAGGCAAAACAAAAGACCGAATCTCTAAGATAGCCTAACACGCATGCAGAGATGCCCAACGGAGATTGGACTGCAAATGGCACCAGAACTGCGCTTTGGACGCCCCCGTTTCAGTAAAACTACCTTCAATCTATGTCACTGTATATCTTGTCATTTATTGTTTTCCTGCAGAATGAGAAGTTCCAGACCCTCACAACCCACGTGTGGATCCAAATGGTGAGCTGACGCGTCATGCAGGAGGTCCGCAGCAGCTTTGGGTTTACTGGTGCTGTCGGTGTTTGCCTCCCGTTTCCACAGATCTGGAAAAACGACTTTCTCACTTGGGAACCGTCCAAGTTTTGTGGGATCGACAGGTTGGCTTTTCCCCGGTCTTACCTCTGGACCCCAGATATCATCATCCAAGAGGAGTAAGTATGGAATTGTATGAAATATGAATGTCTTTGCAGGCAATAATACACACACCTGCTGCTAGTAGGACTTACCAGGGTTAGTAGCGGGGGGGGTAATCATCGCGATACACGGTATGTATCTTTGGTTTGTAGCTTTTGTGTAAACAACTTACAGGGTTTTGCAAATGCGCCTACAAATTCTGATGCTAAAAAGCATTCCCTGTAGGTCAGCCTATGCTAAACAGCCACAGCTTAGGTTTGGGTTCAAGCTGACAAAGCAAATGAGTGTACCGTCTGATAATATGGCATCTAATCTTAGATGCTTTTTGTGGACGTCTATCCAAAATAACACAACAAGTAAGACACAATGTAACTGCACCACGCGGACCACGCAGGTGTCAAAATAAACACGTGCACAAATATATATATAGAAATCAATACTGTGTTATAAATGCGCCCAATCCACAAAGCATGCTGGGTAACTTCGTGTTGCTTGCTGTCTTCCCAGCATACCTTGCGGGTTACAAATGACTATAAAATTGTATTGTTTTGTTCATGAAGTTTTTTTTTTTTAACCGTGTAAACCTCAAACACTTCCAGTGCCTCACTTCTGATGGGTACTGTGTGGTATAGGTCCCAAACCCAAACAGTTACGCCCCTCGTTATTACGTATATTTGCATTTTTGCAGGTTTTTTTTGTTTTGTTTGTTTGTATGATTATGTTTATTTTGTGTTTATGTTGTATGAAAAGTGCCCTTTCTTGAAATGTTGTCCGTCATTCACAATCCTTATGTGAGACATGAAAACTTCCTCCACTGTGGGTTCCAAGGCTATAAAAACCTAGAAAGGCGGCTATTAAAAGACGTCCAAAAAGCTCCTAGAAGGTTTTCTGGTTTTCTATCCATGACACTTTCATGCTAACATGAAATTCTTACACGAGGCCCGAGGCGTCGTGAGCGAGTGTATGTGCTAAGCGCCAGCCGGCCAGTAGCTAACCGGTGTGGTGTGGCGTGGTGTCACTGCGCCAGTAATGTAGTTCTTGGGCGTAACAAGGGTAATAACAATGTAGCCGTAACTTGGCTAATATGCAGGTCACATGATGTAAATGGAGCCTTGTTGGCGCTTTTTGGAGGTTTTTCCCACAAGGCTTTATGGTCGGAATTGGTGCATCCCATTACATGCATGTCTCTTATGACCTGTTTTTATTTTTTTTAGAACACACAGAAAGGAGAAAGTCGTCCCCCATAAGGAAAATTAAAAAAAAAAAATGCATTTTTCCTTTAAAACTGTAGAGGGCCATAAATATTAATAATAAAAATATATTTTTTAAAAGATTTGTTGGACACGCGCGGTTTATCAGTTTGCCAGTGCGCTGAAGAGTTCTTGCGTCCTCAGCACCTCGGACACGGGGAGCATCACAGCCAGCCCGTTTGTGACGGTGTACGCCAACGGTATGATGCAAATGTTCACTCGCCAGCGGCTGACCTCCACCTGCACCCTCGACCTTTTCAACTTCCCCTTCGACAAGCAGAGCTGTGAATTCACGTTCACGTCCATGAACTTTGACGGTAAGCAGAGCGCTCTCCTGCCCGGCGTTCACACGCGAATACGAGTGAGAGAATGACCTCTTTCCGTGCTTCTCCAATCTGTGCAGATAAAAGTATGATGCTGGGGCCCATCAGCCCTGGTGATGTCCTCAGCGACATCTCGGAGCAGATAATGGTGACTCGGGGAGAGTGGGAGCTGGAGGTTCTGGAAGCTGCCAAAAATGTGTCGATGGGAAAGAAGCCAGGAACGAGCAAACTCACCTACCAGGTGAGCACGGGTAAAAGGAGGAAATGGTTTGAAGATGGATCCGTGTAAATATTCCCTGCAGGTGAAAATCGCCAGGAAGCCCATGCTCTACGTCATCATCTTCATCGTGCCGCTCCTCTGCCTGCTCTTCCTGGACATGATGTCCTTCTTCATCAGCGAGGCCCGCGGCGAGAATCTGAGCTTCAAAATCACAGTGCTGCTGTCCATCTCCGTGCTGCTGCTCATTCTCAAGGACATGCTGCCCTCCACCGAGGACAACCTGCCGCTGATTGGTGAGGAAAGCCACGCTCCTCCGTCCACTTTGCACCGCCTGACACGCTCGTGTGGCCACGTTACAGCGAAATACTGCATTGGGGTCTTTTCCCTGGTGGGGATCAGCGTGGTGGAGGCCATGCTGGTGAGCTTCCTCATCGACATGGACAGCGCAAAGACGGCACGCGGCCCCGACAACTCCACCTCGGACCTTCACGTTGTGGCCGAGAAGCAGAAAGGTGGGCTCAAACTTGGACTTGTCAGGCTGTGCGATGCAGGTGGTCCTTGGTTTGTGACGTGCCGCTTATTAGTTCTTGTTTTACACTCTGCTGTCTGGATGGATGTCTCCCAGTGCGCCAAGGAAAAGGAAAGCCATCACCATAGAAGTGAAAATGAACATCATAAAAAGCTCAGACAGAGGAGACCACGGTTAGGCCAGGTCGGGGTCATGGCTTCCGTGCACTGCTACACGGAGAACTCCACTTAGAAATCATTTCTTAAGAAAAGAGAATGGCTGAAATAAAGACAGAGAGCTCGCTTTATTTTGCAAAAGAGGTCTGGTCACCTAGAGAGTGCAAAGTGCAAGGGTGGCTTCCTGACTGCAAGCCCATCCATCAAATAATAAGATAATGTGTTCCCCGCCACATAGCTTAGCCAAAATTGCAAAAGGAAGTGGAAAACAAACCCAAGCCTGCTACCTGACCAGACTGTCTGTCTCTTCTTGCTCCCAGAGCCCGTGAAGGACCCGGATGGAGTGAAAGTCGCTGAAGGCCAGTGTCCTTCTGAGCACCACCTAATGAAGCTGCTCCTGCAGGAAGTGAGGGCATGCCAGCAGGAAGTAGGAAAAGGCGGCCCCGTCAAGCCAAAGGCCAGCTGCTACATGAGAGCGGCTAAAATCATAGACGGCGTGCATTTCTGCCTCTACGTTTGTACTGTTGGGATTTTTGTTGTGGCCACGTATCACATGTGGGTGCCGCGTGGTTTTTTCTGATGGAAACTGGTGATGACAGTCTCATGGTCTCACTCCTTACTTTCCTGATTGTTGATCCGAATGATTATTTTAATATAAAGATGATTCCCCCCCCCCAACATGTTGCATGCTGGGTATTTTTGTAGTTAGTGTGACAGAGCAACATGGAGGAAGAGGCTCTGTTGTGTACGTAAGTGTTGCCAAGAATATATTGATTTACAGTAAATGTTCAAAGACCAAGTGTCATGTGACTCCCACGTGTCATTTGCCGACTAAGATAGAGTAGTGGTCGTTTGGTACACTGGGGCAGCCCGGAGGGGCGGTCACAAACGAACCTTTGTCGCATAAACTTGACATTTTTTAATGTTATGTTATGAAATGTTATGGTTGTAGGTGCTGGAGCCTATCCCAGCTGGCTTTGGGCGGGTCCACCCTGGACTGGCCCAAACAATACAATACAATCCAAAAATAAAATGAGGGACATAAATCGTAAACTACTGCAATGATGAATTTCTCTCAGTATGTCAGAGGCTTAAATGGACAATGAATACGTTTAGAATATATTTTATATTGTATTCAGTCTTTATCATATCCATATTGAAGTGTCGCCGGTGGTCACGTGATTACACGCTTATAAATCTGCGTAAACAGCAGACCTGGCTACAAACCCAGCAAACGTTTAAAGCGTGGGATCAAGTTCACTACGAGACTAACAAACGTCGCTTTCCTTGCTCTTCAAAGTAAAGTCAGCATAATATTACACCACGACGCTGAACTGGGGGTTGTTTTACTTTGAAATCCTAAACCGGAAGAGAAAGGGGTGACCACAGTAGCACGACATTGACGCGCTTCCGAGCTAGCGGATGAGGAAGTGCACGAAGTTGTCGCTGTAGTTTGACTCACGTGACGCCGTGTCCCACATACACATCTCATGTTACAAAGGGGCAAGGTTCCGCGTTCGGGTGCAGCTCGCCGGCCCGCTCGGGTGGACCGGAACCAGCGGACAGCTCGGCGCATCCTGCTAGCTTAGCGGCTACAGCTAGCCAGGTGAGGCGACACCGTTAGCAGGCTGCTACGTGCACGTGACACCGTTGTCGAAAGTACCCCGTTACAGTGTACGCTGTCACAGACGCCGCCGGGGTAATGACGTCACTTTTCTGTCTGGTCGCTGTGGTTGTCCGCTTCAGGTGAGGGCAGGGGTCAGCAGCCATGGCGGGAGGGATCACAGAGACCGGCGAACCGTACTCTCCGTTCGTGAGTAACACGCCGCCGGTTGTGTGTGTGTGTGCGTGTGTGTGTGTGTGTGTGCGTGTGTGTGTGTTTGTGTGTCGCTGCGGCGGCCATGACGAGGAAGCCCAAATGCTGAGGCACATCCTCTGAGGCCAGACTGGGGCCTCCAAGGCCCGGAAGCTGCTCGAGCGCTTGTTTACTCCGCCGCGTCGACCGTTAACCTAATCATCTCTCGCCTTTGTCGCTCTCCTGCAAGGTGGGACTGGTGTACATGTTCAACCTGATTGTGGGAACCGGAGCGCTCACCATGCCCAAAGCCTTCGCCGCGGCCGGCTGGGTGGTCAGCTTGGCGCTCATCTCCTTCCTGGGATTCATGAGGTGAGTCCGGACCTGGACGCTTGTTTCCCGTGCAATGTGACAGTTCTAACTGAGCGCTGGTCTTTGGCATACAGTGCATTAGGCACTGCCTGTTCGCCCTTGTTCATTAACACATTATAACGGGACTGTCTGGGATTGTAGCTTGTCATTCCAACTCCGCACAGTAGATGGCAATACAACTGCTTCTCCTGGTCTGCCAGAGAATAAGAAAATGTAGCCGAGGGATCGTTCTGATTAGACAAGAAAAGCGATAGATTTGTCTCTAGTTGTTTTTATTTTAAAAAAACAGAAGCTAGACGGGTCTGAAAGTTGCTAAATGACCCCTTCTCGGGTAGACCAGATGCCATCTGCTGTACAGAGTTGGAACCACAAGCTACCTTCACAGACAGTCCCGTTATAATGTGTTGTGGGCGAACAAGCAGCGGCGAATGTATTTGTGGTTAGCCGTCTCTAAGAATTGAATGTATGGGAAACACTAATGAAGTGTGAATGCTGTGGAACAGGAGGGTCCAAGGTACCTTCCATGGGCCATTTCCATTGGCCTGCAGCACATTCTAAAACATAAAATAAAACCACACACACACACACATGTGTGTGCAAAAGCAAAGTAAAAATATTAAGAGAAAAAATAGTAACCTAACAGGAAAAAGTCATCATTTTACAATAATATAATGTCAGAAAAATAATGTCATTAAAAAAGATGTTTCAAAATATGAGAAACAAAATAATGTTTAATATTTGGGGAAAATTAGGGTGGGCAATAAGTTCTAATATTCTAGCATTGTAATAAAGTCAAGATATTATGGGTATAAAGTCAGAATATTATGAGAAGTTGAAATAGCTCCAATTTTATGACAAAGTCCAAATATTAGGAGAAAAATCTTATATTCTAATGTGAAAACCGTAGCAATTTTGGAATATGAGGTTTGGGAAAAAGTTGTAATATTATAGGAATAAAGTAGAAAAAAACTAAAGAGCAAAAAGTCAGAATTTTCATTCATTTTAGTAGCGGAAAGTTGAAATAGTAAAGAAAAATGTTAAGTTTTGAAAAGTTGTGCTGTGAGAAGCAAAGCAAAATTCTGTGTAAAAAATGGGAAAATTATGGGAATGAAGTCAAAATATGGTAAAAAGTCATATCTTCCCAAGAAAGTTGCAATAGTTTGGAAAGCAGATGTGGAGGAAAACAGCTGTAATCTTATGAGACTGGTGTCCAAACATAAACATTTTGGAAAACTCATTACGTCGCATTCGTAATATTAGAAGGAGGAAATTTACCAAGAGAGTTTACGGTGAACGTTGAAATAATTGTTTTGAAAAAACATTTTTAAAAACGTATCCGTCTTGCTTTACAAAATATCAAAGTGGTAAAGTTGCGATTTTCGCTGGAGAAAGTTTGGACACCCCTGCTGTAGAATAAAAGGCGTATGGAATTCACCCGTTCCACCTTCCTCCAGCTACATGACCACCACCTTCGTCATCGAGGCCATGGCGGCGGCCAACGCTCAGCTGCGCTGGAAGAGGAGGGAGCAGGACGAGGTATGCAAGCGGGTTAAATAAGATGGCGTGGGCTGCGGTCGCGCACACACACGCAGCAAATATTAACGAAAGAAGTACATCGCGGCGGTGAGGAGGTGCCGCATGAGTCTTTCAGGCTGAAGTCTACGAGCAGCCGCCGGGCACACAAGTGGAACTAATGCCGGCGTAAATATGGCGCAGGCTCTCGCTCAATGTGCTTACAAGTCTTCTTCTGACGTGCCGGAGCGTGTTTGGCATCCCAGCCCGACGCTTAATCTCCTTACTTTTATTTCGCAAATAAATCTGCAAAGTCATTTGTGCCAGAAGTTCATTGAGGGAACATGATGCTCATCATGACACCTCCTTCTCTTGCTTCTTCTCAGCCCAGCTTTACGAGCAAATACTTAAAGCCGCTTCCCCCTCGGGGCCTGCGCTTTATTGGCTGTTCTGGACACAAATAGAGAATCATTTTGGATGAAGCTGTCACCGTGGGACAGGATCGGAGTGTCAAGTCTTCAAACTTGATTACTTGCAATCTGAAATTGGCTCCAACGTAATAGTCTGCTGCAGCAGGTGCTTTACAAGCATGCGGGCACCCCCCAGAGAGACTCCACGTTGATTCATTGCGCCTTTGCTTCCTCCCACTCAAAGCAAACCTGACGCTTTCCCCCCCCGCTCTGCCTGATGGATGCTTGGCCCGGGACCGGCAACAATGAAAGCAAAGTTCTTTGGACTGCTAATCATCTGGAGCAGAGATCGTCCTTGTCATTTTGGGTACGTGTGCAGTGACAGGGATGTGTTTGGGACAGCGCTGCCCAGTCACAGTTGACACGATCGGGAATGAAGTCTGCTTTGAGGATTGTGTTTGGCTTTCTAAGATCAAATGAACAGACGAAGATTATGCGGGTGGAAACCGGTTTTCTCTTGCATGTATGCGGCATGTATTCAAACTTGCGACTCGATGGCGAGGTTGACGCAAGCCTGCATCTGCCTGGGGCTCCGTGGCGCACCTCGGCATGCCCTCCCTGCTCCTGCCCACCACATGACGGCTCGCAGGTCCGTGCGACCCGCCCCTCCCTCTCCGGACCTCCAGAGCAGCGCCCCTGTGAAAATGGAGAAGTGTTCCACTTCGAAGCAGCAACTTTTACTTGATGTTCTAATTTTTCGGATAGTACTGTATATTGTGTACGCTGTGTACTTAGTTCTTGAGTGCGCACGTAGTCAGTGTAGTGCTGTCCCAAATCCGTCACAGTCTTTGTACACTTACCGGAAATTATGTATTTACCTGTCCCCCGCTACGTGTCGCTCCTCAGCCTAGCCTTTTAAGCTAGTCCCTCCTTGTCCGCCACGTAGCCAAGATGGTGGCTATAGAGGGCGGTAAGTGTCCATCACTGCACACTCACCATTTGGAGTGCAACATCCAGGAGTGGAGGGCCCGATGGGTGGCCCCCAAATGACTAAGTACACCCCTGCATCCAGGTACTGACAGTGCACTGCTTTGTGAATGCAGTCAGAAGACTAAGTGTAAGTGCAGCTCCATTCGAATGAAACGTTTCCACCAATCAGGTGATAGTCTCCGGATAGCCTTGTAATCCCAATTTGATCCTCAAGGGGCGTTGGCGAGTCTTTTCCTCAGTCCAATACTTTTTCATGGCGTATTTTCAAATTAGCTCATTTTCACCTCAAAACCAACCTGATGTACTGACTTCGAGTGACTTGTCAGACTGCATCGTAAGTGGCGCTGATGACATGTCATCGTGTGCTGGATGTGAAGTGTGAAGTTGTTGATTGTGCAGTCCAGCCGCCTCCCTCGCCCATCCCATCTGAATCCCCCCCACAGCAAATAAACACCCCTAACAGACTGGCGTTCATTCATAGATCAACGACAGCGACTCCACCTCCGACCACTCTGATGATGACGTCACCGGGAGGGGGCGGTCCGAACCGGAGACGAAGCCCATCCTGTCTGTCCGTAAGTGTTGTTGATCAACAGAGCGTCTTCGGCTTCAAAAACTCTTTCTCGTAGAGTCCAGTTCAAATGCTCACGTCAGTCTGCTGACGCTGCACTTTTTTTTTTGCCAGAGCGGTCGGGAGGTCACGTGGACCATTTTGACATAGCTGAGCGCGTGGAGATGGGTCAGATGGCCTCCATGTTCTTCAACAAAGGTAAATGTTCTCACCGACGGCGTCACGCCATTCACCTTTCCCATTATCCCGCCATAACGATTATGGAGGCGGCGTTTGGGAGGAACATTCCAGAAAGGAACGTTCCTGTCTTCACAAAGGAGGAAGCTGCAATTACAAACAGATGAGGTGCCTCTGGTCCTAATTACCTCTGTGAGACCTCATCAAGGCTAATCATTCCGTTACCGCGCGCATGTACCGCCTGTACTGCGGCAAAGTCAAAGAGGCTCCTCCTTCCTACCTGAGTGGTTACGGGGCTGCCCAATGGTGAGGGGGAGCTGTGCGCCCCTCATCAGCAACACGGTGGCAGCCTTGTCCTTCCCTTGACTCCTCCCCCTCCTGGCCTGTCCGCTTGCATCGCGCTAAGCTCCTTTTGAAGTGCACGCCGGTGACTTGACAGACTGTCGCGGCGCTCGTCATTGCCGTGGAAACGAAGGGACAGCGAAAGGTCACAGCTCAGACGGCAACGACAGTGGTGGGCCGCGCCCCGCACCTCGCGTGGCCAGCAGGTGGTGCTGTGGGCACACATGAGCCACCATGACCGTGTGCAGGTGACCAATTAGGTGATGGCCGCACAAACCATGTGTTGGCCATTATTAGTCCCGGATAGAAGTTTCTTTTATTATTGTACATTCATTATCAACATTAATAACTGTCATGGATCTTCCAATCCTGTAGGGGGCAGTATTCACATTACAATATCTTTTTTTTTTTTCAACAATGCCTGCTGACTTTAATGGCCAAAATTAAAAATTAAATGTTCTGGATTTTTGTCAGTGTTTATTGGCATTTTCTTTTACACATGCCAAACTTTAAGCTAGTTGTCTAAACAAAATCCTGCCCTATTGTTCAGACTACTAGTTGCACTATTTTATAGTTTGTACTTTGCTGGCCAAGGGAGCAACCCCCAACCCCCGTACTATTGAGAAACTGATATGAATATGTTCATGTGTACTGTACAGACTGGCAGTAAAACTGATGAAAAAGAATTTGCAACAAAATGGAGAGCAGTGATGCATACAAGCCTAGCCAAGAGTCAAATTGCATGTTGAGTACTATAAATTTGTACATGTTGGCAGGTCTGCACTAAGATTGAAAGTACTCCCTGCCTCTCGCGCTTCCCCCAGGGGGGGCTGCCCCACAATTAGAGAAGCACTGACTTAAGTGTGGTGGTGGTGGATGTTTTGGTGACACCTAGTGGCCCCAATAAATCCTTTTGTTGAGCATGTGAGGCGCTTGGGCACACAATTTTAGTGCAGTGTTGTTTCATTAGGACTCTAATTATGTCTAGCTAGGAGATTGTAGCTGCTGTGTCAGCCACTGACTAACTAAATACACTTGATGATTTCCAGTTTATATTAATTCACTTAAAAATGATGTTGTGGTGCTAAAAAAAAATCTCTCCGATGCGTTCAGGTGTTATGCCGCGTATTAGAAGTGTTTTCTTTGAGAACATGGTGACATGTAATAAAAGGTGAGTTTTTGTTATGTCCATATGCAAATGATGCTCACAACATACACGCTTGCCTCCTGATTTTATCCTTGGTGGGAGGGTGAAGCTCACCACTTCACCCTGGTCCACCTCAAAAGCGTTAAAAAACACCAAAATAATTGTAACAGTAAAACTCCAGCAGGAGCACTGCGCTCTGAGTGCCACTCAAGAATTGTGGATCTAATCCAAAGCGACTCCTACAAAAGTCTAAATTGCAAAGGATTATGGGTGTGCGGAGACAGATGTTAGCTTCTGATAGGAAACACTTCCTCTTTCTCGGGAAGCCGTGGATCTAAAGTCGGCAGAAGACGAGCAGAGTGTTGTCCTTGTTGTTTGCGCGTTGCATCTCACACCAGCTGAATGCCTCCGCGCATATGAAATAAATACAAATCTATCTTTGATGAAGTGAAGCAACATTCAATTGCCCTTCAACATCCTGAGATAAAGACGAGGCTGCCCCTTTAGAGCCCAAGACCAAGCAGCGAGCCCCTTAATTGAAGGGGAGCCTTACAGTGTGACGTTGCATTTGTCCGTGCAGATCCCAGGTTCCTCTCTGCACTGTCCTATTTGCTTATTTTAGGGACAAAATGTCTTGGCGTCGCAGCCTCGGGGCACGGCTCCATTTAGGTGTAATTTGTGAAGTTCCAAAACAGCCGTTCATCAAACTTTCCTTCTGCTATTTTCCCAGCAGACAGATTTGAATGTAAGCGTAGGAAGGTTAATGAGGTCGAACTCGCTCCACTCTGTTGGAGCGCCGCAGATGAGTCATTTGTGACCAAGCACCTTCCTTTTTTCCCAGCAGGAACTTACTTTCACACTCGGCCGCACGGGTTGCATCGGCTTCTCTTGTTTGCTGGACACGTTTCATCTTCAATCCAACAGGCGTCTTCAGTTCAGAATTTTTAAATGTGAAGTTTCCTTATTTATGTGTCTGGTGGGCGGGGTCCCCTGGTGGCTCTTTGTGGTCCGACGTGACTGGTGAACCATCGTGGATTGAGACCGTCTTTGGGGGGGATGGATGATGGGGACAGGAAGTGGGAGTGCATTCAGCTTCTCAGCATGCTTTGCGGCACTTGTTTTGTAAAAAGTTGTCGCATGTTGCACAGCGTGAATTTGGCATCTTTCCCGTTCTCTCTTGCCACATCCAATATGGCGGCGATGTCGAGGTATGATTCAGCGCTCAATGCAGCGTCTACGTACACACATACCCATACAAGACCACACATACAAGTCCACATACCCGACTCGCTAACCCCGTGAACCCACGCGATTCACTTATCAGCACCCTCATGCAGTGTTAGCTTTAGTCTAGGTTTGCTGGTTAGTACTAGCAGCAGCAGGTTAAGTCAAGAAGTCAACACAAATACCCGCGCGTCCCGGTTCAGTATAAATCTTGCAAGTTTGGAAGAAGTCGGTCAATACTCAAACCATCACTAGTCACTTGGTTGCAGTGTAATTCCCGATGGGATACCTGCGATTCTTTGACATACAGTAAGTGGCTTCTTTCACACCTCCTTCAGACTAGTGGTCCTCCCTTGCTTATAACAATGCAAAGATTGTCTCATTCCAAGGGAAGCGTTGCCACTAAGCTGCGGTTTTGCCGCCGGGCAGGCGAGCGGTTGATTGGTATGCCACACCAGCATCCCAAACAACGACCCTAATGTGACAGCCGCCAGCCGCACTTGCAAATGTAGACCTGAGGAAGAATTGTGGATTAAAGGTGAAACGTCGTCGACAGACAAGGGTCCAGAGGTGCAAGGTAATGAGATCCAATACAAAAAGATGTAGCTAATGTTGCTAGTGTTGCGCTCATGTGGTAATAACCGCCTCCCGTGTTGGCAACTTAATTAAAATGTTGCTCCACTGCAGGGAGGGAGGCTGTAATGGCGGCTGTCATTCACCGGCATCCCGCTGACGGGCGACGCCTCTCTCTCCCATTTTGCAGCATGTGTGTCTGTAGCTCATGCTAATTGGGAAATATGAATTAACATCGCGAGGGGCGATGTCGTGCTGAGCTCATCCGCCTCGTCCCATGCAACTTATGTCGCTCCTGTAGCATGACAAGGAGGTTGACCTTCAATTTAGAAAAAGGTAAGGACAACAGTTAT
Source organism: Oostethus manadensis (assembly GCA_024372805.1). Lineage (NCBI taxonomy): Eukaryota > Metazoa > Chordata > Actinopteri > Syngnathiformes > Syngnathidae > Oostethus > Oostethus manadensis. Next base: position 634,129 of record QODF01000193.1, on the reverse strand, counting down.
TTTAGTAAATCAACGTATACGGTATGCCTTAAATAAAAAGTGGCTTGATGGCGCTATCTGCAGGGAAAAAAGTACTCCAGCCATAAATCCATAAACCATCAAAGCTGTTGGAAGGCGCATGTCTGACATCATATCAATGTCAAATCAGCCAGTTTGATGAAAACCTGCACTTTGTTGAACGTTCCAGATCTTTTAGTGGGCGCTTCCGTTGTTTGCTGTTTTTCGCCATCCGGGATCTCCTGTACCCTGGTCCAGGATCAAGCCGGCCACCACAAAGCCGAGCGCCTTCGAAGCTGGTCGAACGGCGCTCTGGTCAGAAGCGAAGGCGGTTTAAACTCGGAGCTGCTGTACGCCTAACACAACTTCGCTTCCTGTGTCTAACGCATGTGAATTTACCTTCTTTTGTTGTAGTTACGTGCATTAGTCCGCACCGACAGCGCGGCTGCGAGTGGTTTTGTGGCCATTAACTTGATGGATGCTTGTTTACGCGCTGGTTCCATTCTCGCTCTTTGATTGTTCAACGGCGTCTTTGCTAGAAGAAGCAGTATATCTGCCATGTTTTATTTGCCTTCAGTCGACCTGCCGTGACTTTTCCGGCGGTGTGGGGAGGAAAACATTCCATGTGTATTAATGAGTGCCGTGTAATATTTGCACCAGTAACGTGCAGGGATGACTTTGCATGTTCAAGCAGGTGCGCACATAGCAGCCATGTTTGTCGGCCAACAACATTTCCTGATGAGGTGTTTGCTCAGCTCATAAGAGGAGAAGTGGTGTTTAACCTCGTGAAACGTATTCAATCTCCCCACGTTGTCTTTCAGTCGGCGTCAACATGTTCTACATCTGCATCATCGTCTACCTGTACGGAGACCTGGCCATCTACGCCGCAGCTGTGCCCATCTCGCTGATGGAGGTGGCATGGTGAGAACTTCTTTTATACCGTTAATTCTCTTAATTGAGGAATAAAACTTGCATATAAAATGATTTTATGGCGAGACCCCTTCGCCCCCCATCTCCTCCCCATTTGGAACACTTGTTAGGCGGCAGTTTGGCAGGACGAAGCGCAGTCGTCGGCGGTGTTGGTGGAGATTGAGACAATAACGCCGAGCTGACACCGCCGACCTCCTGCTGCCGCCGCTCCCGGGAAGCTCCGCTGTGTTGACTGGCTTCCAGACACGTTTTTATTACGTGCCGATTGGCCAGACTGACTGGGATGCGAATATGCTTTATTAGAGTTACTTGGCCCTCTAAGGCTGCAGCACGCATGATGGGAGCCTGCAATTCTTTTCCTGTATGGCAACGTAAGTGGCGCTTATACTGAACTCCTTGCATTTATCCCGGTGGTCGTGCTGCACGCTGGAACGGGTGTTGAAAGGAAGTGGGATACGGTGCTGAGTTATCACCGCACGCACACGTACGGTAGTCGATGTACTTTATAGGAGTGACGGTTCTGCACAGACCACCTGTAAAGAGTCGACATTGCGGTTACACTGGTAACCCCCACATGTGACTTTCTCATTTGACGTTGGCCTACGCATTGTCACCGCTTGTGTGCAGTGGAAACCACTCGTGCAGCGCTGGGGGTGTGAAGTACAACGAGACAGATCCATGCTGGGGCTCCGTCACCAGGAAGGACGCCTACAGGGTGTTTCTGGTGAGTCATTCCTCTGCGAACTGAAATGGTGCCCGCAGTGCCAACCCGGTCCATCACACTTGTTTATTTTCACCAGCTTTGATTGCTACAAGGGGTGTCACGAGACACCCAACTCACAGGAGGAGGCGACTGGGTCAGTAAGACGAGATTTTAACACACATTTGAGTACAAGGAAAAATATGACCGGGCAAACAAAACTGCGTCACAAAACGATACAGGTACATTTTGAAATGTTTATTGTGCCACAAATTGACCGTGGAAAAACTGGGTCGGGTGAATAGGTTTGAAGTTTTTGTTTCCTTTTACTTGGCGACCACCTTGCGGATTATTAATATTGCCACATGGGGGCTGTGGCTTTTATCTTGGCTAGCATTTTTCCCCTCCCCCTACGTTACCTTGCATTACACCTCATGACGCTCCATTGTTTTGCTGTGTGTGTATATGCTAGCCTCCCTGCCTCCCCCCACAGACAAAACGGCTGTATGACCAACAGGAGGTCTCAGTCTGTTTGCTGTTGTTCTATGAATACTGAAACCAGAAAGAAATCTCGTCATGTTTATTCTCCTGAGTTCATACACTTTCAGAATGTAGTTTTGTAGACATGATGCTGAATGTCTTTGGTCTTCTGCAAAGAAAGGCAACGGGACAAGCCCCACAATGTGCATTTCTGTCACACTGGCCCCTCGCTCACTCATCTCCCCTGATAACGCTGCTCAGGCCGCCCGTTCGATGAGCGGATGTGTCCTTGAAGTCTTAAGTGAGCCCCACTCTGATGTTCACTGCAGCTTTATCTCAACATGGCGACCATGATGGATGCGCCGATCTCCTGTATAATTTGTCAGCCTCCCCTTCCTCTCCTCCGTAGTCCTTATCCTCCTCCCCGCTCATGCTCGAACATTCAAAACCACCTGAAGTCATTTGACAGAGAGTCTGTTTCTTCTTTCTTGGCCGCCCTGATTGGCCAAGCTTCTTGCTGCATTTAGGACTTTTTTCATGGTTTTTATTCATTCACGGCTGTTTTGGGAGAACCAGGACCGGGACTCAAAATAGTGTCAGGGTTTTATTGGAAAGGATTTGTTAGTTTTGTCCTATTTTAGCTCTTGTTCTGTTCTTGTGGCCAACGCCATACTACACTTGCGTCCATGAAATCAGGGTTTTTGTTTGGTTGACATTTTGATTAATTCGTTTAGGAGCCGCCGGGCTGTGATGAAACATTCAGCGGCCTTTTGTTAGCATGGAGTACACTGAGAGGACCTTCTCATTCCTCACCGTGTCAATGGTTCTGGCCCAAAGACACTTTCCAGACTGTCAAATGATTTCACCAGATGAGTTTAAATAATTGAGCGCTCCGTCACAGACACTTGCCAATGTGTGAAACTATCCCTGAATCCGAGCAGGCTTGTCTGTATTCCTATTTAGACCTGGTCCAGTAGTCAAGATGGGCCAGAAATGAGCGTACAGTGAACCAGTCTAACTGCATTTACATGAAACGGTTTGTGTTGCAGACTGGCTAGTTGAAGCACTTCCCAGTTGATGAAAGCCGCCGTGCTTGCAGAACAAAAACAAGCAAGATGTTTTAGGAGGCGTGTGGCGTGTAGAGTCACTGTAATTCCCTCTAATCTCTCCACCCCGAATGAGTGTCGGGCTTGTTGGAGGAGAAATATGGCGCTAACGTTGAAAGCTGGGAATAAATGGGATATCAAATGATCAGTGCAAGCAGAATGCAAATGAGCCTCCTGCTCCCGTTAATGTTTAACAATCAAACCGCAGACGATGAATGCGACTAACATAAAAGCATCCCGGCTTATTAAAGAGGGAATAAAGCACACGCTACACAAGTTAGTCGTTATGCTCGGCCATAGCCGTAATTCTTGCCCTCGGGGAGAACGGTTAATGTTGTCAGTCATAACCCAGACGCCTGGTTACCTCCCCCGCCCCAAAAAGGTTGCATTTGTTTTGGGAGCACGTTTGTTTTTAAACACTAACGGCAATGATTTGTATGCTCCCTTTCACAAAAGTCACTTTCAAAGCAATTTTTGCATTGAGAGGCTCACCATTTTAGCGTCTTTAATGTCTTTGACCTTTGCAAAGGTTGAATGAAGGCAACTGGACTCTAATTGTCTGTCGGAGACGGCATTTGAATCCAAAAGGACTTTTTCAGTTTGGAATTTTTATGTGTGGACTTTACCCATTTATGTCTGTGGTGATGGTGTAGTGATTTTTGGCAGCTGATTGTTATAACAGTAGATTGTTTGCCTGCTTGGTTGCAAAACAGCTTGTTAGTGGGGGAAACCATAGGTGAAGAGGCAACCTGGTCTTCTATTCTGTGCTAGGATTTATTGGTCTCTCCAATGTAGAGTTCATTGCACTCCTCACCATACAGCACTGCATAAACAACACTGCTGAATTTGCTTATCAGGATTTGGTCTTTAGGGTGAAGCAGCTTTTGTCTGAGGGTGTTAGTGGGTTTGACATGAGTCGGTATGTGAAGTATGGATGTCCCGATCAGTTTTTCAGTATCGGGATTGGCTGCCGATCTGCCGACTAAAGACTAAAAATGGGATGGAAGCCAAAAACACGACTAATGTGAAGTAAATCCTCCTGAGCTTCTCTCGCTTACCTTATTTTGGAGCATCTGTTCTGTCTGAACTGTAGTTTTTATGACGCAGTATTCAAAGGCATCGATTGTGCAGGTAGGTGCTTTCATCAAGCGGCCGCCGAGTGTTTTTTCCGCAGTTGAAGTAGACTAATTAGCGCGTGCTAGCAGGCTGAGAGTCAGCCAGCTGATTCTTCATGCGCTGACTTAATCAGTATCGAGCTCACGCTTCAGCAGTATCAACGGCCGAGATGTCACAACAGACATTTTGCTCATCCGAGCCTGTGAAGCTGTTAAGAGGATCAATTGGCTGTGGTGTGCTGCTCTGATTGATTCTTCATGTTCGTGGTGGACGGCCATCATGGAGGCCGTTGCGTAACACGGCGACCACTGCTGATCTCGGCTCTGGCGCATTGTTCCGATTGAAAAGCTAAAGACGCCATGGGATGTTTAGGGGTTTGTGTTGGCCGTCATAAGACTCCAAAAGACCTCAATTAAACCTCTCATGTCCTTGATTGCCCCCTGCCGCATTTTCCTTTCCGTGCTGCCCCGGCAGCGCTTTATCGCCGAGCCACTCGCCAGGCAGCAGGTGGTGTGCTTGGCCTGCTGGAGAGCAAGCAGCGTTTAAATGGCTGATTTACCCCACTCGCTCTGTGTGGAAAATCAATGCGTCTACAGTATATGAGCAGCGAGCCACTTCATGCTGACGCCGCAATGTTCGCCGCTTATCTCCATGTAGATGTTTCAATTACATTGTGTGTCCATTAAATCGTCCACAGTCCTGTGTGGAATAAAGTTCATTTAAACACCGACCCCCACCCTCTTCTCCGCTTTCTGCCCCAAAATGCCCACTACTACTTTCTCTTGCGATGCACAGCTGAGTGATTAATGACTCCTAAATGTTTTATTCCGGCAATAGCGTCATGGTGGGGCGCCGCCATTGTGGGTGTTAGCTGCACGCTGGTGTTCACGTTGCTGGTGGTAAGCAGGTGTGTGTCAACGATGACACAAGGTGGTGGTCTGCGTGTGCAGGTGCTCTTGGTCAACATGGATGTTCGTGTGTTGTTTACTGCATCACATTGTGATGCTAAACGGAAATACACAAAGTAAAAAAACAAGCCAAGTCGAGATGCCCATAACAATGTCCGGTATCGTGTACCGCCTTGCCTCGTGAGGCAAGTGTATTGTGACAGCCCTGAACACAATATGACATATAGACTAACATATAACCACTAATGTACATGCAAAACAATACTTCATTCTCGTTCATTACCTGCAAGGTATGCAGGGGAACTTCCTGTTGGGACAATTACAGGCGTAGAAGGGCGGGCTTACCACAACACAACAAAATGGTTTGATGTGAAATCTGTGCGTTTGCGGTGTTGTGCGTGTGCAGGGATGCACTGCATGCAAAGCAATGACTTTGTGCAGCTAGTATTTTCTTTACTCTTGTGTAGAATTCCTAGGTGTGTGTTTTAACTGCGTGTGTCGTGCTGATAAGAATGATGACTCAAAGCGCCAGGATATTTTTCCCTGTAAACAACAACAACATTTGGAGATCAACCCTCACTTTTTAGTTTCTGTGGGCTTTCTGTCGCCATGTAGACAGATGCATCTTTCCCTAAACGCTATCTAATACGCACTTGACCTTCATCACCAGCAGCAGCTCTCAAATGCCGTATTTCACTCAATATGTGGACCGACGTTTAGGTAGCAGCAGCACAATGGCTCGATTCCATCAAGGTGCAGGTGTTTGACGTGGACTCCTGAGGAGGAGATGACAGTGCAGGTGGTTTGATGGAGATTAGCACTGCAGGTGGCCAGGATTAGGGCTTGTGTGTGTGTTGGGGGAAGTATGGAGAGGAGCAGTGTGAGAGCAGGCGGCTGAAGCTGCTGCAACTGTCTGTGACAAGAGGTCGTTGTCAAGGAGACCTGGAGGTCAACAAGATGGTAGAAGTAAGTGCACAATCAAAGATGCCATCTGCTGTGCAGAGTTGGCATGACATGCTGCAGTCACGGAGTCCCCTTATAATGTGCTAATGAGCGAGGGCCAACAGTTAGCGCCTAATCTAGCCACAACAAATATTGCATTTCAAGTATCACGTTTTGTGGTTCACCAGGGCCTAATATTAGTCCAAAAATATAGAAGGACAAGTTAAATGCAGCATTGTGGTCACTCTAGGCATCAGGATTGTCAGGATACATGACGTTGATTACATGAGATTAATAACGTAACCGTAAAAGTGTGGTCGCCAACGTAAAATTTAATTGAGCATAACTTGGTCCTGTCTCCCAATGTCCACATGTAACTTTCATTCCCCCCATCAAACATTTATTCATTTCATCAAATTTTGTCCTCCAACACATCCCAATTTCATTAATAAAGCAGTTGGAATTATTCATGATTCTCGTCTGGCGGCAGCGCGCTGACCTCACCACCGTCCTGGACCACACCGAAGGACCTAATACTCCACCACTATTTCCATCATTACCTGAATGCTGGTGTTCTTAATCCAGCCCAAAGTCCTCTTTTTTACGTGAAACTTTCAACATCTATCCATTTCCTATATCGCTGGTCCTCCTTAGGATGCACAAGTGGACACCCCAACCTTCACTCTCCGGACTGTTCTGCCAACTTTGAACATTTTCCACCATAATATGACCCCATGGCATTTGTACGTGGACTCGGTAGTTCTTAATAACCCTGCACGGGAGTACATTTACAGCTGATTCTGTGGCAGTCTCTTGGACCTTGCCCTCGTTTTCCGACATCCCGACCCAAGTGAAACACTGACCAGATGGGCGAGCCACCTCAATGCGGAGGAGCAGCCATTGTACTCTGAGTTTCTTCCTTTCTTCTCATAAAACTCACAAGTGTGTAACTTGAATGCTGGCAGAGGACATCTTTTCAAGCTGTGATGTTTGTACTTTCAATAAAAGGTAAACCAAACAACGACTTCTGCGAGAGCCACACCGGCTCATTAAGCACAGATCAAGTAAAACAGGCACTGAAATCCAGGAAACACCAGTGAGGCTATAAAAACTAAATATCAGACCAAAAATGGTCTCAATTTCAACTATTTTATTTTACTCTTATTTAGTGTGCTATCTTCTAAGCCACTGTGGCTTTTCCCTTCACTTTACGGTCAGGTTCTTTTGGACCTGCTCTTGGCCAGTGGACTTTCTTGACTTTATTTCACACCTCAACTACTTACTGCCAGGGTTATGCTGATAAGCTTTTAAATCCAAGAGGAAGAGCATCAAGTTACGACTCAAGCCTAAACACAGTTGTAACAACTGAATCGTTGGAACATACCAGTGGTCTCTCCGGTGGTCTCTCATTACTCATTTGAATAGTCTTTACAAGAAAGTTGCATCTTCCGTTGTCTACTACATGGACCACTAATTTACTTTGTCCAACCACCCGGCGTCGTAGTTGTGTCACATGGGTATCGAACGAGCCACTTTGCCGTCATCGGTGGTGTCAGGGACACGCGCTTATGATAAGTAGTGTCACACGTACACTCATGCACGCTTTAAGGGACTGTCGTCCTTTTTCTTTGGTAGCTTATGTTCATGTGTGTTAGCCGCGGAGATGAGTGCTTCTGCTTGTTTACGGCTGCTGCTTCCTGCCAAATGAGGGATGAAAAGTAATTTTTTTTAACCTTCACACGCTTGACAAGCGCAGCTGTGATCGTCTCGGACGTGAAGGTGACAGCATGGGTGTGGTAAATGAGACATTTCTCCTCTGTGATGAGCAACACCTGCTCAGACCCGCTGGTTTGCTCGCTCCCTTCTCACACCTGGGAGGCCAACACACACACACACACACACACGTGCACCCCAGCTCTGCTAGTTAGCGCGTAGCACACAAGTGACGTGTGTGGACGAGCATGTGACAGGAAGATGATTTGTCCAATTTTCTTCTGTCAAGCACCCAGAGAGGACAAACAACACTTTGGCATTGCAGAGACGCGCCCTCGCCTCTCCGTGGCAGCACTGTCACTTTTACTTTGGCTGAGCTGGGCAGGGGAGAGGTTTGCTTTAAAGCTAAAGTATTGGGACACAGCGGGGGTCTTAGGGTTTGGTGTCTACTAATTTGACCCGAGCCATACTTTTGAATGCACACGTCAAAATGTTCAGTATGTCATTGCCCTATTTGCGTAATTGGCCGTGGCACATGTGCATGGAATTTGGATGTACACTGAGACAAAAAGTGAGCAAAAACGTGAAAAGCAAAACAAATACCTTTACGCTCCTATTGCGGATTTGACAGGAAATGACGCCTGGAGTTTATAGTTAACTTTGGATCCAACAGTAACCCCTGTTGTTACTATGAGATGATTATTATTGTGCCTGTTGAGATCCCATTTCTAGCGGCAATAAAAGCATGTTGTTCTGGCAATCAAGTGTGGTGCTGCTCTCACCGTACAATTACTGCCACCTAGTGACCAATGTAGACATCTACTTTCACAAGTACGGTGTTTGGAGTTGATATCCATGAAAATGCATAATTTGGGCAAAAAATAGGTATCATTTTCTTAAATATGCATATTTTACTAAAAGGCTGCAGTCAATCACAAATCAGCAATAATTGAATTCATTAAGAAATCGGGATAAAGTGAGGGAGTGACGACGGGCGACCTTACATTCCTTCATGTTAGTCTCCAAAAACGTCCAATAAGACCAGAAAAAAACGGCTAGATTAGTCGCTAGTCGCGTTTTTGAAAAAGAGAATGGAGCAGGGTCTGATGGTGACAAAGTCACTGGGTGGGCAGCATTGATCCCTCCTGTGCCATCTTTTTATTTCGTAGCAAACCAGATGTGTCTGGGAGTCATGACGCCATCTACTGTATGAGGTTGGAACGTCAAGCCACATTCACAGACAGTCCCATTGTAATGTGTTAATGAGCAGGGCCAACAGGTAGTGCCAGATGTATCAATGGCGGGCCACCACAAATAAATGAAGGAATGTGTGGGGTTCCTCCTGAAATAATGTGTGTTCTTCTCATCGAGCTGCTGTTGCACTTCATCAAGCTCAGTTCGAGAATCTCATTCAACATGACCAGAACTCTCCTCACCCTCATTCATTCGGCTGCTAATTTCCATGTTTGTTGCTATCGCTGATGGAGAAGCAGGCCGGTGATAAACGATGCCGACGGCCGACTCTCCGTCACGGTGACAAAGGTGTGCGTCCGATGTGGCTTCAGCCTCGCAGGCTCTCCTTCCTCTCTTCTTGGTGGCAGCGTCTTTGTCTCACTTCTCCCCCCCCCACTAAATCACTTGAGTCGTTTTCACCACTAGATGCTCCTTCCATGTGTCTCCTGGGCATTTATGGCCCATTTTGCACCCTCTCTGTTCCCCACCCCCCCAGTCCTCTTTTCCTCCAGAGGTGTTTATCATGCACGTCACAACGGGCAGCCAAGAATTTCCTGATAATGTCCAATAATCCATGCGCGCGGATGTGTCGCTTCTCAGCTTTTTTGTTTTGTGTCATTAATAATAAAAGGATCTGTTTTGGTTTTTTTGCGCGTGTACGGCAAGATGTCCGCCGTTCATCAGGACTCGCGGTAAGTCATGTCGCCGCCTAACGAATAAGCAAATCCTCGGTGTAAATGAACAGCCGTGTCACGTCCAAAGGCATTCGGGCTCTCCAGTGGAAGGATCAGACCCAGATAGAGGAGTTGTGCCGATTTTAAATATTTACACGTCCAACAGCCTTTTTCCCCTAGCATGCCTTTCTTACTTTTATTCATGCACCCAACGTTTATGTCAGGAGCCTGAAAATGAGTTTTATGCAAATGAGCGTTTGAAATATTCATGGAAACAAACTGAAGTTGAGCATTAATTCCGTATTGTTCCCACGGAATAATATGAATTGCATTATTTTATTTGATAAACCTTACCGTGACTTTCGTGCCTGATAAGTCGCCGTCCTGCCGTTTCAGGCCCGTGCTGGCTTCCGCTAATATTAGCGTATAGAATGGAGATTAGGATGGGACACAAATGGCGAGGGGATGTTGGGAATACGAGGATTTGGAATGGTAATCCTCCGTCCTGTTTGCTGTGATTATGGCTTTCCAGGCTGGTCCGACACATGGAGCCACCCAGGCATTTAGGATGTTAATAGCGGGTTATCTCTCTATCTCCTGTGCCATTAATTAACCTTCCTCCTGACGTCTGAGGAAACATCAGCCAAAGTCATTCCACCCGCTTGGCAGCCTACGCCGGAGTCACGTGACTCTCGGATGTAAATTCAGTAGGTTTGACGCACAGGAGGTGGACAACATCTGTCACGCTCCATCACGGTGTTTGGCCGACCCTGCCCCAAATATGCTGATTAATTACTCAAATGGGACGACTTATGTGGGCCAAGTGGGATAGATGGAGAGCCGAGCCCCCACAAAAGACTTGCGTGTGTCCATGACAATTATGGTGAGCGCTGAGCCCTGAGTGTCGCTTAAATGGTCATCACGTCCTCGCTGCGCTTGCTCCTTCTCGCAAATCCAAAGTCCTTAGACCCGCAGAGTGATTGACGGCTCTAACCTGAGCACAGAGACGCCATTAAGGCGCTCGCTCGCCATCTCTAAGACCCGTTAATCTCCTGCTGACAAATTACAACTTGGCTCTGTCCTTTTTACAAACTGTCCTTCCCTTTTTTGGAAATGGATGTGTGAGTGAAGAACTGTTTTCTACTACTTTACTCTGTCACGGTTCTTCCAAAAGATATTCATTCATGAATAATGCTCGTTTTGTGGTGTACATTTGGCAAAATGGGGGGAGATCTTTTGGATAACGGTTTAAATGCACGCATGGCAGAGAAAGGTATACAACATCAGGAGGAGGAGCTGATTGAGAAAGCTAGAAAGAGATTTTGGGTTGCCTACGTCTGCAGAGACGGCGTCATAATGATTGTTTTGAAATGCAAAAGTCAGCCGAATGCATGTGTGTGCTGCAGCAGAAAGTAAACCAGTGAGAGAAAGTGGACCAGCATGATGTCATCAGCGTTTGTCATTCTTAGCATGCTTGGCTAAGTCTTGCTTTGCGCTTGATTATCTTATCTTGAGGTTGTTTCTACCGGAGTGTGTTCTTGGTTTCTGATTTAGGCGTGTGACCTTTTGAGGAGGAGCTAATAGGATGAAGCCCCGCGCTTGTATCCATCACCGCTTTGGTCACCTTTGCAGTTTCTCATCTCTGACTCAGCGTTTATTGCCTCTCAGTGAAGTGTGTGATTAGGGCGGCCGGGTGAAAGCCTCGGGACGTGTTCTCCCGTACGCCGGAGCCAAGGAGAAATGGAGCGTTCTTCGGAATATCCTTGTTGTCACACCCGAAACGTTCATGAATGAAAAGAAAGCCTGGGCTGCGTTGGTAGGAGAGGCTTTGGTAAGAGAAGGCTGGTCAGCTTGACAAGCCCAGAGTCCAGTACACGGACTCTATTGATAGTTTTGCAGGCGTCAGACCGTTCGGCTTGGGCGTTGCTGTAGACCTAACATGAGTTCCGGCCACGCTGTCTGGTACCCGGCTAATGAGCATCGACGGAAAATGATGATGAGCGAGGTGAGTTCATGCAGCGTGAAGCCGATGGCCTGAAACACACTTCGCATCACCGGGCTCATTTAGAGCAAATCATGTTTTTTTCTCTCGCTTGATTAGTCGCTTACTGGTCCCGCTTGTGGGTCACGCCAGCTCCCTTTTTTACCCTTCAATGGGATCCATTATCCTTTTCCAGATCATTCTGCACAAACAGCACATGTGGGGAAAAATGTAGGCTGCCATCCTTGGTGTGGAGATGCACATGAGTGGAGAGCCGTGTCCTCAGGGGGTTTGCTTTGGAAGTGCTCACTTGATTCATGGGAGGTCCACACGTTCATCAGTCATGTGAGCCCACAGACCACCATTACCCTTTTTACTGATGATACCCTCAATCAATACTACACTACGTCCGGCCTTTCCCCGCTCATCAACACGTTATAGTGGGACCGTCTGAGGAGCTCCTCATATGCACTTCAACTGCCGGACAATAAGAAGATGTAGCAGGAGGGATTCGTGTTGCTAATTTAGTGAGTATTCAGAGACTAGCAACAAATCCGGGGAAGAAACCTTTGCGGACTAAAACGGAGAGTCTCTAAAAAGGGTGCGATGTCACCTGTTAGAGCCCAGTAGGAATTAAATAACACCAGCAGTCACTTTCACACTCCTAGTATTGTCCCATCACGTAGCGCAGGCTGCAGGATTACTGCAGGGACGTAACAGGCGGCTGGCACTAGCACAACAAGCTAGCGAACTAACTAGTTAAGCTCTCCCAAAGTACCGTACTGATTCAAAAATTAAAGTGTTTCAACAATTTACCACTTTCACACTTTTTTTCTTACTCACTCCCAGCCATGGCATGTGGGCTCGGCCTGTCTAGCTCAGTAGCCAGTCGACATGCAGCGTCTGATTACTAGTGACCCATTACTGCATAGAGCTTGTCCTACACTCGGGTTTTTTTTCTTTTGGGAAACAGCGATGATTGTAAAAAAAAAAAAGAAGAAGAAGAAAATGACAAGAAAAAGAAGCAACAGAATAAAGTTCACGTCACATATTTGTTTTGTTTTTACTTTTTGATATTCTTCTCTCCTACAGCGTCCACTACCATTACATGCACACCCAGCACGGCCAGGTATGCAAATCTGCTAATCCAAGTAGCGTTTTTAGCGAAGGAGCTCGTTAATTGGCACGTGATGTTGTATTTGAGGTACTGCTGGGCTTCACCAGAACAACAAACAAGATGTGCAGCCATTGATCGCCGCCTTCCCGACGCTCCATTCATTGCCTCCGTGGCGCTTGTAGGCGTATTCTTTTACTCGGTCTGACGGAGCACTTTGCCAAGGAGATATATAAGCACACAGACACCCCCGCTACTCAGCAGATCGATGATGTTTGGCCGCACGTTCACGTACGCAGCCGAGCTCGTGCGTACCATCGCTGGTGACGGAGGAAGGCGCGAGGGAGGGTCGGATCTCGAGGAAGTTGCTGATGGCCGATCAGAGTTGTTTGGACCGTGGGTGTGCTCACCCAACGGCCTACTGTACCTCTTGAGAAGTTGATGTGTGAAGCAAAAAGTGCAATACCATAATAATAAATCCCGTCCTCATTTTGATGTTTCCTGCAGGGCGTCTTCACTGTTCTGTTGGGCCCGTTCACCTTCTTCACTGCTCAGAAGACCAAATATCTTCAGATCCTCACCTCCCTCATGCGATGGATCGGTAAGCCCGTCTTAAAGCAGCAAAAATGTACCCAGAAATGGCAAAAAACTCATCACTTTGGGAGAAATAGTGAGGAAAAATAGGCTCACTTCTGTAGAATAAAGTGGATATGTTACGGGAAGAAAAGTTTTGTTGAAGTCCTAATGTGAGGAACAAACGAATACGAGGACTCTTTGGAAAATGTTGTTGTGAAAAAGTTTAGTCAACATATATTGGGGATAAAATTAGAATGAGAAGAAAGTTAACGTGTTTGGTGGACAAACAGCAGAAATGAAACAGCCGTAAGAGAAAAAACAAAGTCACATTTTAAAAATAGAGCCAGCTTTTACCTTCCGGGACCAGCTGCTGATGGCAAAATTGGAGTAATCGATGTGCACATACAAATGTCCACTTTTAACGCGTCTTTCGCGCGAATTTCAGATCAACATTTGCAATAACTGACTGTGGTAACTCCTGCATTCAGCTGCAGAGCTCTCCTCTCGTCAATTGCCGTTGTTCACTCGTCGCACAATCCAGGTTTAGTGTGTATTGCGAGACACATTTCAATAATGCTACTCTAATCCGAGATATTATAATAGGGGATGTAATAGAAGGTGTAGTTGGGTCATAGCACACAATTCACACCATTCCCATTCCCATGTTTCTTCCTTCCCACACCTCCGGTAGCCCTCCGCTTGTGGGTCCGGGTCCGTCCATCACGATCGGGTCCTGCTCTGTGTCTTGCCTTCCCATCTCCCCTCATTCCTCAGCCTGACAGGCTTGACGGGCCGTCGCAGCCTTGATTGGACTGTCACTCACGACGGCATGAAAAAAAATAAACTGCCCGTTCGAGTGGAGGCTGCGCTCGGAAGCGCGGCGCCACAGCCGCATGCGGGCTGGCAAGCGCGGCGGCGAGCACACACTAAATAACGTGGGGGCGTGAGGGTTGCTACATCTTTTCCCTCTCCTGTGTCCTGGTAATTGATTGGCTGTGTCACTTAGTGCGCATCTCCCCAAGCCAGGCGGACTGGCCTCACCCAACATTGATGTTTACTTGGCCGCTAATGACTTGGCTTGGTGCTGTGCTATGATGGGACCCCCAGGGGACCCGCTGCACCAGGATTCTAGCTCAGGATCCAGATTGGACAGCCGTCACATGCCAACCAGCACCAGCGGTCCGCCGTCCTGTCAGGGTTGGCGTGCTGGGTGTGATTTCAAGCGCAACAATAATGCTCTTCATGCACATGCGAGGTCAGGAGCTCGGGAGCCAACGTCTTTAGCCGCCATCCTGTGGAAAGCAGCGAGAGGCGTTATTGATTGAGTGCTTCGCTAGCAACCTCCACGCTCAGTGAGCGCATAGCGATGGCTTCCCTTTCCTCTGGGGTGCCAAGATGAAGGCTGAGAGGTGGTCAGCGCTGGCATTGACGAAACCCCCCAAAACAAAACACGCCGTCTGCAGAAGGGGGAAGGACTCCACACTTCCTGTGGGTGGCCTAAAACGTTTGTCTTCGTCGTGTGCTTGAGAAGGCCGGGGGAGGTTGGTTGCTTGTGTAGCTGCTAGCGTCTCTGGTGGCCACTAGGAAACCATGAAGTATTGCTTTCCAGGTCTTAATGAAGCTAGCGGCCCCTCTTGGAGGTCTTGACGATTCCATTTAGAGGAAACCTCCGAGGGGTCGTTGGCTCTTCAGCCGAGGTTGAAGCGTCCAAATGAAGACGCTCCCTTTCATTCGTCACTCTGCTCCATCCTCGGCTCAGCTCCAGCACGATCGGCAGACGGCTCTGTCAACGCGATCAATGTGATGGACCTGCTCCTGCAGCGAGCGTCCCAATCTTTTCCGCAATTTGCGGCAGTTTTATTCCGGCTGCCGTGTTTCACAGCAGCTCAGTCACCCCACCACCACCGGGGGGCGTATTTGATTACATTTAATGTTGATGCCACTTTATGCTCTTAAAGGTGCCCCTCCCGCCCCCCGCTTCCAAGCACGCCTACTTACACTTGAGATTGATGGCCTTTCGCTCTCAGCCGCTCTGTCCTGCTTAATGGAGTCCAGGAACATCCGCAGCGTCCACAGGGAGCCTTCCTCCAATCCAGACCCTCCCTGGAGCTCTCACAGCATCGGCTATTAGTTTGTTTGCGAGCTGCGGCCGTGAGACCCCTCCCCTTGGCGGGTTGGTATGTTGAAGCACCGCCTTCAAGGTCATTGACGCCCCCACGCAGCAAATAGAAATCTCTCTACGCCGCTCACGTGATCGTCATGTGTGCCTCCCTGTTGTGTGTGTGCGTAGCGAAGGTGCGCGCCATGCGTCTTAACCCAGCCCGCCAGCTATGTCCAAATATTTGTTTAGATCCTGTAACATCTAAACATGACTTGCAGTGTTTTTGCCGCACGGGTGCGTCCTCAAATTAGTCCAACGCAATCTGCAGCCATACAAGAGACAACACGTCAACACACAAAGCAACCCACCTGCTGCACCACGTGGGCACCCATGCATTTGCACCGAAAGGCATGCTGGGTAGTGTGTGCTACTTTCCTTGGAGCTTTTAACTATTTTACTGGAGGTCGTCGGAAGTAACCACATACCCTTGTTCATAGTTCATATTGTTGTTGCCGCGGGACTGCCCAGCATGCCTTGCGGGTATCACCCAGGTGCTAGCAGCAGTTGGTTTGTGTGATACGTTAGCGTCATGTACAGTAGACGACCCCCACGGCAAATGTTTTAAGCCATCGTGGCACGCGAGTCAAAAAGTTTGCCCGTCCCTGCGATAGACGATACCCAAGCTAGCGGTCTTTTACGCTCAAAAACTGCACAGCTCCACCTGCAGGACTTGGTGGGCCGCCAACCCCTTTTGGCCCCAATGCAAGTGGACTGGAATGAAAATGTGACTTTCAATTTCTTGGCCAATGCAGGAGCCTTTCAGCAAGTCCTGGCAAAGCAGTTATGCAGTACTTGCGTAGTACTGTACCACTAATACTACTCATGTCTAATGTTTAATATTTACTGCACAAAAACAATATTTATAAAATAAGAGTGGAGTAGCAGCATGCATGCAAATGAAAACATAGCAGCACAGCATCTCTGGGTGTTTGTTGGAATAAAAAGTCTCAATGCTGTTGCTTCCAGTCACGGTCCTTTCATGCATTTCCCGCATGCTCACACGTCCTCTCGTGTGTCCAATCCATGATGGCGGGCTTTTGCGTGTCCTTGCAAAGAAGGGTGGCTATATTGCTCGCTGATTGGTTTTTCTATGTCAGGGATGTATATTTGTCAATGCTGAGATGTTGTATTGGTTTCACTGGTGAAAATAAATCATTGAAATGGGTATTTATTTGAGGTTACCCAGCATGCCTTGCGGGTTATACATTTGCTAGTTTATGCTAACTTATAACCCCAAAGGCATGCTGGGAAGCCAGCGCCCACCCTTCCCCAGCAAGTTACCCAGCATGCGCAGTGGGTTAATAGTGAAATAGTATTGTTTTGCATATACTGTATATTATTGTATAAGCATTTATTTTGATACCCGCACAGTCTGCGTGGTGCCATTACGTTGGGTGTCATGCATGCGTCAAGTGCAGATGACAGTGACGTGCTAGCATGATTAGCTGCCGTGTTACCACCCTGTCCTGTTTTGCTTCCCCAGCGTTCACCATGATGATCATCCTGGCACTGATCCGCATTGGCAAAGGCGCCGGTGAGGGCCGCCCGCCCGTCGCCTCCCTCTCGGGCGTGCCCAACCTGTTTGGCGTATGTGTGTACTCCTTCATGTGCCAGCACTCTCTGCCCTCGCTGGTCACGCCCATTTCGGACAAGAAGCGCGTGGGCGTGCTGGTGCTGGCCGACTACGTGCTCATCCTGGGCTTCTACGTGCTGCTGTCCTTCACCGCCATCTTCTGCTTCGACAGCTCGCTGCTGCACGACATGTACACGCTCAACTTCACCGACAACTGCAACGTGGTGGACGTTGCCTTCCTGCGTTACTTCCTGGGCCTCTTCCCCGTCTTCACCATCAGCACCAACTTCCCCATCATCGCCGTCACGCTGCGCAACAACTGGAAGACGCTGTTCCACCGCGACGGCGGCACCTACCCCTGGGTGGTGGACCGCGTGGTCTTCCCGCTCATCACCCTGGTGCCCCCCATCGTGGTGGCCTTCTGCACCCACAACCTGGAGTCCCTGGTGGGCATCACGGGAGCCTACGCCGGCACGGGCATCCAGTACATCGTGCCGGCACTCCTGGTTTACTATGCCCGGCGCCACGTGGAGCCCGTCACGGGCCGCGACGCCGTCAACAAGCACGGGTCGCCTTTCCGCCACGCTGTCTGGGTGTGGTTCGTGGTGCTGTGGGCCGCCTTCTGCCTCATGTTTGTCACGGCCAACATCATCCTGACCGACGCCAAGAAATGAGAGCGGACGGCTTGTGAGGGACGGAGAGACACCGAGCGTGGAGAGAAGTCGCTTGTAAAAGCTGCTGCACTGAAGTCTTCAACGTTCAAAGACGCCAAACACGGAAACTCCTCCCACCCTGCTGGATCGTTGCACCGTACAGTACTTTTCTTTGTACCAGACCAAGTCCCACCACGACCCCTCAGGCTCATGACCACGTTTGTTCCTCCTTTGATCCATGTTTGATCCACTTGATTCTTTGCTGCCTTTCCACCTCCTTCCATCCTGATATCAGGGAAGGATGTTTTATTTCATGAAAGTTTACAAGGGTGTATCCTAGCAACCAGCCCGGCCGTGGTTGCCGTGGCAGCAGCTGACCTCACATGAGATGCTTTGTTCTTTAAAGACATCCGGACAGAATCCGGCCAAACAATGCGTGCGATGAAGACGGCTGTGATCGGGATGTTTCTCAACGTGCCTTTGGAATGCATCGTCTTCATCAAGCTGACCATCCCGACCAATCACTGCCCGTCTTTGTACCATGTGACGTGACCCTTTACTCGCACCTTTTGCTGCTTGAATTGCTGTTTTTTTAATGCAAGTTCCAATAAAAGTTTATTAAAGGGAATATTCAGCTCAGCCTTTTGTGTAGTCTTGTTTATTTTGCTACCACGGCAACACGCGTGACCCTGCGGAAATTGCGGGTGAATGCTGAAGTGGAACATCAAACACTACAGAAAATGTGGCGTTTTGCGGAAAATTGTTTTGTATAAATTGTCCTTTCATTTTTTTTCTTGTGGAAAATGTGGGATTTTGTGGGAATGTGCATTCATCCATCTATCTTCTTCCGCTTATCCGAGGTCGGGTCGCGGGGAGCCCAGACTTCCCTCTCCCGGCCACTTTCTCCCACTCTTCCCATTTGATCCTGAGGCGTTCCCAGGCCAGCTGAGAAACAGTTTCTCAGTGTCCCCTGTCTTCCCCGAGGCCTCCTACATTGTACCAGTCGGACGTGCTCTGAACACCTCCCGGGGGGGTCTTTTTTTCTTGTTTCTTTTTGTTTTGGGTTTTTTTTTCTTTTTGTTTTTTTTTTTTTCTTTCTTTCTTTTTTTTTTTTTTTTTTTGGTTCTTTTTGTTTTTTTTTTTTTTTGGATTTTCTTTTTTTCCTGTTCCCTGTCTTCTTTTTCTTTTTCTTTTGGGAGGACACCAAGGTGTTCCCAGGCCAGCGTGTCCTCCCGGCTCCTCCTGGTCTGGAACGCCTCACCTGGGCAGATGCTAATATCATCTAGTAGCAGAATAGAATAGAACATAAGGCTCTTCTTTCACGCAAGCGTGCTTGAGAAGGTCAAATCGTGCCGACGCAAAGAGCAAACTGATAAAAGTCTGCAAACTTTCACGGGGTCAGAGCATCAGGGAGGCTCGGCGTCGAGTCGGCCCTTTAACGACGCGCTCGCATGGACGGTAATTGCCGCGTTCTGTTAGCCTGATGCTCGTTAGCCGTGTTTTCCTGTGTCGCCATGATGTCACGCGTGGCTGACGGGAGCGCCGCCACGGCAGTCCTTAGTTTTAACGCTCGGTTGAAGGAAGGAACAAGATGGCGTTAAAGGTCGCCATCAGCTCACCCGAGCATCACCGGTACTTGTTTTCCAACCACTTTTTGTCCCACACAGCACCCATACAAATGCCCCCGTAGTCTGCATGTCCGTCAAAGATGAGCAAAAAGTCCGTCTGCTGTGCAGGTGAGGACGTCGCGTGCTGACCAAATGACTTTTGGTCTCCTTTACCGGATCTGGGCCAAAAGGGAGGCGCTACATCTCGTCAAACTTGGTTGACTCTCGAACGTTTCAAAACGCTTTGCGTCCCCATGACACGCTGTAGGCGGGCCTCCGAGCCCAAATCGCGTGTGTCATCTCCCAGCGTGACGTGTCGTCCATCACAGCCATCCCATAATAAACGCATCATAAAGCTTCGTGTTGGCATCTTTACAGCATCCACAGAAAAAAGGCGCACGTGGATCCTCGCTCGTCCTGGAAAAAGCTGCAAGGTTAACCAAGGTCATGATGTAACATTTAGTTGTCCTGCGGGGGTGACCGCTAATCATCCTTCCCTCTCAGCATCATGGCCGACAGTCACGTGACCCAGACGTGCTGAGAAAGGAGGACACTTGATTAGGCACACCATCTAATGGCATGACCCGACAGCGTGAGGGACGGCGCCGTGCCCCCACAGGATGCCATTTTAGATGCAACACCTCATCCTCGTCCTGGAAGGAACCATCGGAGTGAGGAGTTTGCCCAGTCTGGGGGTCGTGGGAACGCTGGCGTCCGCCTTTGAAGTCCTGGGAGCTCCGATCGGAAGCTTCCTGACAATTAGCAGAAGACGACGAGCGACATCAGACCGAGTGGATCATGACTGGAAATGGAAAGTAGGAAAACCTCAACTTCCACCAGGTGTTACCTTGGAGACGAGTCCTCTTACGGGACAGTTGAAAACGGTCACGCGACAGGTGGCGCTCTAAGCCTCCGCTCACATTCAAGCTCTTGTAGCCAATCAGAAGCCAGAAGAAAGACACTCAATGTGGACAGTGTGCTGCTGTCCCGTACCCGGTACTTTCTCTACCTGCTTTTAGTACCACTTCTATTACTACTACCAACCCGAGTCAGTATAGTACAGTGAGTAGGGTAGAGGGAGTAGGGTAGAGTTAGTATGGTAGAGTGAGTATGGTACAGTGAGTATAGTACAGTGAGTATGGTAGAGTGAGTATGGCATAATGAGTATGGTAGAGTTGGTATGGTAGGGTGAGTATGGCATAATGAGTATGGTAGAGTGAGTATGGTACAGTGAGTATAGTACAGTGAGTATGGTAGAGTGAGTATGGCATAATGAGTATGGTAGAGTTGGTATGGTAGAGTGAGTATGGTATAATGGTATGGTAGAGGGAGTATGGTATAATGAGTATGGTAGAGGGAGTATGGTATAATGAGTATGGTAGAGGGAGTAT
>QODF01000193.1:462667-612444 GCA_024372805.1 Oostethus manadensis | reverse complement strand
TGAGTAGGGTAGCGTGAGTATGGTAGGGTGAGTATGGCATAATGAGTAGGGTAGAGTGAGTAGGGTAGAGTGAGTATGGCATAATGAGTAGGGTAGAGTGAGTATGGTATGGTGAGTAAGGCATAATGAGTAGGGTAGAGTGAGTAGGGTAGGGTGAGTATGGCATAATGAGTAGGGTAGAGTGAGTAGGGTAGAGTGAGTATGGCATAATGAGTAGGGTAGAGTGAGTAATGAGGATAAGCGGCATAGAAAATGGATGGATAAAATGGATGAGACAGGAGGAGGAGGAGGAGGAAGATGAAGCTGCTGGGAAGGAATGTTTTTCTTTCCCAGTCATGGCGGCAGCGTCCAGACGGCGGCCCGCCTGCGTCCGGGGCTCCGCTGAGAGTTTTGGCGCTAATTGCTTGTGTGGAGAAGAGGAGGACGATGATGATGAAGACAAAATGAAGGATGTGCTTGTTGACTTCTGTGACCTTGGCGCCGCAGACAGGATGAGCGTGACGCGACGCCGTAGCGGCCATGATTGTTTTTTG
Source organism: Oostethus manadensis (assembly GCA_024372805.1). Classification (NCBI taxonomy): domain Eukaryota; kingdom Metazoa; phylum Chordata; class Actinopteri; order Syngnathiformes; family Syngnathidae; genus Oostethus; species Oostethus manadensis. The sequence continues at coordinate 611,911 of QODF01000193.1, read as the reverse complement.
TAGTCGTGTCACTGTGAGATTGGCGCGCTGATTGATGACCCTTGACGGCACCGAAGCGCCCCCGCCTCTGTGCCTGGCACACACACACGCACACACACACCCACACACGCACGCACACACACTTCATGGCGGGTTAAAGCCTTGAAGAGTCCACGCTTGAAGTTCCCGCCAGGGTTCAGTGTCGAGGTCTCAGGAGACCCATCAATCAGCGCCGACGCGTGTGGCCTTCGCCACTCGTGACGTGACGTGCTGGAACGTACACGCCACCCGTTGGCACGACCGGACCGGCGTTGGCGAGAGCCGTCCTGGTTCTATCAGCTCCTTCCGGCACAGAAAAGCCCGAGGCTGTCAGTCACGTAAAAAGGTTGGCAGTTGAAACTTTAAAGCAGTGCCAAGGCTTGCAGTGACCCCGCCCTCCATCTGGCGTCAAACTCATCACCTCAGAGGGTGGAAAAGGCTCGGGTGAGGCAAGGATCCGGGAGCAGGTTCTGAGAGTTGAACAAGCGCCGATTGTGCGTCCACTGCAGCTGCTGGACTTGCACAAAGTTACACCATCCCAAAGCCCACAGGACTAGAACCAAGTGGCAGAACATCCGCGCTGACGCAACACGCCGGCGGCGATGATGTAACGGCGGGTAAAACTCGTCCGCGTCGGACTTCGCAGCGGGACGAGCGTGGCTCACTGGACCGCACGGAACCTGACAGAGAGCAGATGAGAACCGCTACAAAGCAGCAGAAGCGTTCCAAACAAGCACTCCAAGTTGTTGGCACCTTCTCTGCAGGTTCTGCTCGTCGATTCTCGTTTCCGCCGCCGCCCCCGGGATTAGCTGGCGGACGGAAACGAGGGCCGGTCCAGCCGATCGATCGGTCGGGATGAGATTGTGTGAAGAAGAAGAACTCTCCGTTTCCTCGTCTCCTCTCCTTCAAGACAGCAAAGCGACGTCCTCCTGGCCCTCATCGTTGCATCGGACTCGTTTGCGGCACATGTCCTCGTGCTGGTTCACTTGTCTTCGTTCAAGTAGAGATGTCTCACTCTGACCGTGATTGATGCCAGCCCGGAGACAAATGTGGTCTTGAGAAGAATGCGCTAAGCGTCCGGCGTGCTCTTTTTGCTCCTGCGCCAGCAGAGGACACACGAAGACAAATGGCGCCACGCTGGCGGCCGCTCCACAAAGCCCCAAATGAGTCCCAAATAAAAAATAGCGTTTGGCATGAAAGGAAGAGAGCCGAGCGGGAGTGGGAATGTCGGCCATGAAGGCATAAAAGCCAAGTGGTTAGCATAACAGCCACGCGCACGAAAGGAGGGCCGTCCCGCCCGCGGCCCGCAGCTGCTTTTGTACCGTGGAAGAATCTGCGCCGATTTGGGCAAACAAGCAAAACGCCAAAGCTGATTGGAAATGAGGTCGGGCAGAACGTCCCAATGTGACGCACTAAGGGGACGTCACAGTACTGCAGGAAGATCTCACGTTACAAAGCCCGTTGGAAAAAGCCACGATTCTCTCTCGGGGGTATGCTGGAGCCTATCCCGGCTGACTCCGGTACACCCGGCCAATCGTTTACTTTTTCCCCGTAGGTTGCATCTGTACTGTTCCTGCCTGAACTTCCTCAGATTTTGGCTATAATACTGTAATATGTTTACGCAGCCCATGTACACAAAGTATACTCTCCAGGCCAGCAGGAAGCTGAGGTGTTAGCCACTTCCCTTAACCGCGCCGTCCACACTCTCATTAGCGCCACGCCGCTTCATAATCACGGGGCGGAGGCGGCCCATTACAGTGTCGTGAGCAGAGGCGTGCACGGCGGAGCGATTAGGGACGCCATGACCGGAAACGCGGTGGCTGAAGAAGACCCGCTGAAGGTCAACGGGGGCGGCGTTACCGAAACATCGCTGACCTGTGACCCCTGGGTTCATAACGTACGCACGGGGCTGCTGCGCTCCCCTTTGGACACCGATTGTCCCGTTCCTTGTATGATGAGGCTCCAGCCCATGACGGTAATGCGGCCTCACCGCACACGCGTGGGGGCTTTTCAGAGCCGGAGTGGTTTGTTGATCTAGACAGACCTTCTTCACGTGGCTGCAATCGATTGGCTGCTCAACGCGTTTCGCCAAGAAGGTCCGACTCTAACCAAAACGGGCACTAACTCAATCAATTAAAAAAAAAACCACTTCATCACTTCCCGAAAAACCCAAAACCTTTTTAGCCTCACATGCAGGAAAACATTGCAAATTCATATAAATGATGAATGAAAGGGAGAAATGAACATTTAAGCTTACGTTTACTTTTATGTGAGCATTACTAAGCACACGGGAGACACCACCTTCCGGTTTTGCCATCATTCTTCATTTCAATTGTGTTTTTCACCTCATTAATCCAAAATGAAGCCACAGAAAGTTTCAAGTGCCAGCATTTTCATAAAGGTGAGAAAGACGATTGAACTGAATTCAATTGAAGACATAAGTCATGTCAAAACAGGAAGGTGGTGTCTTGTAACTTAGCGAGCTGGCTTCGTTGTTTTGTGATGAAAGTACAGCTGGACTGGCGCAACAAGATGCGCGCTGTTTGCACGCTAACGGGAGATGTAGGTACACAGAGGCAACATTTTGGGAAAAACACGCTAACTGAGCTTCCACTGGTACCTAATTGCCTTTTCAAGTAACTCTGCCCTCCCACCCCCTCCAGTGGCCTTGGGTCTCCGTCCACAAGTCTGCAGGGCGGGAAGAGTTCAAGGATCCATCAAAGCTGCTTGGTGGGGGTCCACACACCACCACTCTGCTAATGAGGGTCCCCGTGTGTGTGTGTGTGTGCCGGTGCGGTGACGAAACACGCGACTACACCTTGTCTGTGGGAGAGGCGTGCCTGGGAGACAATGGGAAGGGGAAACTTTCCCACCTGGAAGTCACCTGAAGTTTCGTCATCCGTTCTCCTGCTGATGAGGTCTCACCTCACATGTTTTCATAGTTTGAACCAAAGAATGACCAAAACTGATATGGTTCTTGCAGACATTTGGAATTTTGGTAAAAAAACCCATCCCACCAGTCAGTGAGTAGGCGTAGTACGGGTCACATGTACTAATCCTTTTCAAAGCCCACAGTATTTTTGCACAACACTACTTTTAGTGCAAATGTCACCATCAAGCTCAAGCTAGCGAGAAGGTTTTGGAGGGGGTGGAGCGAGCCGTGTGTTCAATTCAGACATTTGCTCGGGCATGTTGTGTAGTTGTGGACATGGAGGCGGAGGCGATGAGCTCGCTGTTTATTAAAGGGTAGGGTAACATTTGCTTGACATTATTATATGCTCTCCCATGGAAGACATCCTTCTCCCGTGATGAAGTCGCTTAAAAAAAAGTGTTGTGATGAGGAGAGAGGCTAACATATGTGCATATACGCTTATATATCCCTATATATACTGTGTATTGTGTTACAAAATGTTCAAAGGCTTCTAACGAGTCTCTTGATGTTGTCCGGTGTCTGAGGGAGGAGAGCGGCCTCCAAATACACAGATGGTGTTCACTTGAGCCCAAAGGAGGCGGGCTCACACCTCCGACTCCAGGCTGGAGACCCTCCCCCAGGGCTTTGGCACAAACGGACTGTTCACGCTGCGCGCCACCAGAACCTGCCTGCGCTCCCTGCCCGCCGACCCGGGCTCCTCTCTGTCCGCCCCAAACATGCAGTTCTGGTAGGCCACAGGCCTGTCGCTCACACGAGGCAGCATGGCGGCGTGCTCCGCGCAGTGGCTCGTGCACGGGAACAAGTGGCACACGTCTCTGGGGCCGTCGTAGAAGTGTGGCGTCGCCCGGGCCAGCGGGCCCACGTAGACCGGCAAGTCCGTGTAGGAGTTCAGGTAGGTGGAGTAGTGTCTGTGCACCACCGTGGACGACGAGCGCCGCAAGGCGGCGGCGTTCTGCAACATGGCCTCCCTGTACGAGGGCAGCCGCGTGGAGTCCGAGTACTTGAGTTTCTGCTTGTAGGGGTACGAGCCCATGTGAGCCGGGTCCAAGTAGGCGGGCTCGGCGGCCAAGGGGTAGCAGGACAGGTTGTGGCCCAGGCTGCCATAAAACTTGTGCGGCTTGGCGTTGGGCACCACCACGCGTGGGAACAGGTCGGGGGACGTGGACGTGGACGGCTTGGTCTCATCTACCTGCCGGATGCGGTCGTTGCCCCAGGTGGCTTTGAGGAAGGAGGCGCGGCGGTTCAGCTTGTCCTTCCCCAGCAGCGGCACGTCATCCATCTCGGGCTCCAAGTAGGACTTCATGCACGAGTTGCAGCTCGCGGCGGCAGCGGGGTAGTGTCCGGCGGTGGTCGCCATGGCAGCAGCATCCGAGGCGTGGTTGCTCAAGAGCTGATTGGCCCTCAGCTCGGCCAAGCAGGATCGAGGTTCGGCGTAGTCGGCTCGCGCTCTCGGGTCGGCGGGGTCAAAGACGTAGGTGTGACTCCGCCTCTTCCGGCTCACACAGTCAGGCGGGTAGCTCAGCTTCCTCCTCAGGGGGGCTTTGTGCTCCACGTAGACGTTGGGTACCTGGATTTCTCTGTAGGTGATGAAGGGTGATGCCGGGTGGCGGACCGGGTTCTCCACATACAGCCTGCTGCCGTGGTGGGGGGTGGCGGTGGGCGTCGCGTCGGTCATGGCGAGGTGAGGGGTGCTGAGGCTGGAGATGGGCAGTGTCCTCTCCAAGACGTGTTGGTGGTTGCGAGCAGGCAGCGTGTAGCGGAGCGGCGTGGGCCGGGTCACCACGCGGGGCTTATCCAGCAGGGGCTGTGTGACGCTGTCGCCATAGTGCATGGGGAAGGTGGGGGTCCGGCTCCTCTGGGGGTACGCCAGGGGGTTGTCGGTGATGCTGGAGACGTAAGGTAGGCGGCAGTGGGCCACCTCACCGGCAGTGGCGGCCACGCGCGGCGGGAGGCCGGCCCTCATGTTGTCGGCCCCTCGCCTGCTCCAGGTCTCGAGGGTCTTGGTAGCGCTGTCCAGAGAGTTCTCCACCCTGGCGGAGGACACCATGTCTTTGGCGGTCTTCAGCATCTTCAGCATGTTGGCCTGAGAGTAGTTGGTTGTCACATCAGGACTTTGGATGCTGCCGTTGTGATCTGCCTGCTCCACGCCGTTGAAGCAGCTGTAGATGCCCTGCACACACACACACACACACACACACACCTGCTGTCACATGACTCTTCCCACGACCTGGCCCCGCTTGATTGGCGACATGCTTGACATGATTTTACTTCAAAAGGCCTACAAAATTCTGTTGAAATGTTCACGGCATGTTAAGATGTTGATGTTGGCTGCACTTCCGCATACGAGATCCTCAAAGCACACACACACACACACACACACTCTTAATGGGGCAATTTAAATGCAGTTGCTGTGAGATCAGAAGCAGCGGCGTATTTCAGTCACGTTATTTTATTGCGTTAATCGGGTTTTATTTATCGGCTTTGTTTTGGGGTTGTTCCACCAGCTGTCAGCCGCACTGTGCCTGCCACAAATGGCCATAAACCCGCCTTCACGCACGCTGACTGTGACAAGTTCCTCGCTTTTAAACGTACAGGTTGAAATATTAACCACAGCCGAAGAGAACTGCAGCCTTGTGAGTGTAAAGCCGTGCTCGGTGGATTTCGGCAACCAGAATGGACATTTAATTTAATTTGTAATTCATGTATTTTTAAACATCTATTAAAAACAGCCATATTGTTTAATACGTATTTATTAATTATTGTCCAACAAATCCATCGTGCCACTGCTCCTTACCAGTTGGTTAACTCACCCTGCTGATGGCCAGGAGGAAGTCCAGGCTGTCTGATTTGTGCACCGAGTGTCTGAGCTTCCAGTAGAGTAGGTGCTCCCAGGCGAAGACCAGCAGACTGAGGCCCATGGCCACCAGCAGCATGTAGAAGACTCCCGCCATGTTGTCGATGTCCAGCTTGCTGCTCATCACCTCCTTCTTCTCGTTGCGGCAGATGCCCGTCAGCCAGACCGTCTGCAGCTTCTGGGTGTCGCCTGTGCACGAGAGAAAGTCCCGCTGACTCACGGCGTGCACAGACAGACGGTGATCAGGGGGACGTGTTTGATGATGGGTGTGACATGTTCTCTGATGTTACTTGTTGTTATTTGATGGCCATTTATCTCCCAATCATCTGAGTATATCTTCTAGACTGGGACCTACCATCTGCCAGGAACTGCAGCAGGGCCAGGTCAATGGGCCGTTTCCAGCGCGATTCCTTCTGCAGGGCGATGCCGTAGCCGGTGGTGGCGAACACTTTCCCGCTGCCGATGGTCACCAGCTTGCAACCCTCATCTTTGCCCGCCATGTAATTCAGCACGGCGGCGTCGTAGATGAAGGCGTCCAGTTTGCTGGAAGCGCAACCGAGTCAGCCGAGAGCGACACTCAAAGTTCTGCTGCGGCGGCTGGAGGACACCTACCCGGTTTTGAGGCTGTTGAGGGCGTCCTCCACCCCCTTCTGGTTGTACTTGACCATGTGGGAGTGCATCTCCGGGTAGTTGCTTCGAATGTTGCGCTCCGTGCTGCCGTTCGGAACTGTTCCGAAGCGGAACGGAGGGTACTGCTCTTGTGGCTTTTGGAACTGAGAGGAAACGAGATGAATGAGGATGGTGTCTCTCAGGGCATCGTGACACTTACAGTTATTGACAAACACATGAAGTTCCGCCAAATACACGGACTCCATAAACTGTACGGCCCGTTTAGCTTTTTAATGCAGCCCAGTGCTGCGCGGTGGAAACAGACATATTAGTATTAATACGTAATTGATATATTTATATATTAGCTTGCTATAGATGTGTCCGCATAGTCCAAACTTCTTCCATCAAGGGCCACGTTTCTCTTTGCTTTTTCTCCACTGCTGGATTTTCTTGCTTTTTTCATCACATTGTGACTTTATCCCGAGAAGATTTTGACTTATAAGTTTTCCGATATAATTTTCCCTCAAAATGCAGATGTTTTCTTTGTTTTATTACCAATATTGTCAAATGTATTTATTTTCTCACATTATTATGACGTTATGCTCGTAGCATTGTTTTCTTGTTATATATTATCTATATATGTAAAATATAATAATATTTCTACTTTGTGCTCCTAAAATCACAGCTCTATTTCATTTGTTTTTCTTAGTTTTCTTGTTTAATAGTATTTGTAGATATTAAAAAAAGCAGCCATGGGCTGCACTTTGGACATCCCTGACACAGCAAATGTATTATTATTACTATTACTAGTTTACAAAAGATATCTTTACTATTTATTTTCTCTTGCAGTGCATTTGGTAAATGTTAAAGATGGACAACCAGTATATTTTTACCGCTTCACTTCAATGTCACTAGGGTGCGACATTGAAGAATGTTGAATTGAGACTTCATACATTTCCTGCACCTAATAATACTTTTAGGATGGCTGCAGTTAGAGCGTGGAGCAAATCCTTTCATGATTGTTTTAGGTGTACCTAACCATGTGGCTGGTAAATGTGTATTTGATTATTGTCGTGCGGCACCACACACCCTCATCCTGTCTCGGAGGCTTGGGGGTCGGCAAAGGCAGGATGACAAGGACTGCTTTTTTTGGATAGCTGATAAATGTGTTCCTCGGGGACGAGGTAATCATTGTCGTCCGAGAGCAACACCGCTCGTCTTCATCACTCTCTCCTGTGATGCAAGGTCACTTTGTGGCGGCTTCATCTTGTCCCTCATTTGCATATGTTTCACCTGCAGAGGGCGGGGGGGAGCACAGCTGGACAAACAGCCGCTCAGCCCCCCCACCAGAATGCAACCATCCGTGCACTGGCTGACCCCTCCCACCCCGGTACAGCAACTTTATGGGAATGCTAATGAGTGACGGGCGACTCAGTCTTTTCCTCAAATGCCTTTTTAATCCTTTAAGTTGCCTGCGAGCTCAGAGTTTACAAATCATTCCCAGTGCTGTCGCTTTAACATGGATTGAGGAGTCAATACGCCCATGAAAGACATCCTCAGGCCAATATGCATGCGCCCATGCCAAAAATGATAATCAGCGTCTGGCTGGGAATCATCTGTGAGCTCAGGCTAAAGAGTCCTGGGACTGGATTTCAATTCCACACACTGAGCGTGACATTGCCACCTCCACGTGTTTGCCCGCTTAAAGCGCCACCATGGAGGGTTTGCATTCTCGCAATCAACCTTCAACGTGCGGGCTACCTTCTTGTCGCTCAAGCCGGACACGGTGTCGATGTACTGCTCCTGGATCATGAAGGCCGCCAGGTTGGCCGTGTAGGAGGCCAGGAAGATGACGGCAAAGAAGGCCCAGACCAGGACCATGATCTTGCTTGTGGTTCCTTTGGGGTTCTCGATGGGCACTGAGTTGTTGAAGACGATTCCCCATAGCAGCCACACCGACTTCCCGATAGTGAAGGTGGGACCGCCGGGATCTGTGGAGAGATGACGACTTTGGATCCAAAACCCATCTTGGGTGTCACCTGTCACAGTCACACCTGTCTGACAGTCCACCTATGAGAGTAGAGATCGCTAGGCACCGAGCTAGAAGCCCGAGCTGTTATGTCTAGCGGTACTCTGAAGGCATCAGGGAACGTCTTTTACTCCCTGCTGGCATCCGAACACACGCAATCTAATCTGTTTCTGCTGCTGTTCTTCCAGGTGTCATCCATGAATACTATTCTTTTCAACCACAATCATCTTTTGATGGGAATGTCAAGACAAGGAGGAAGAGGAAGTCCTCACCTTTGGCCGTCACCAGGCTGCGGTTGTAGCCCACAGGACTGCAGTATTCAAAGACAAACACAGTGATGGCCACCACGGTGAGACACATGACGAACATCATCACCCAAACCGCAGGACTGTACGGCTCTGCAAGCACACGCAGGACACACGCTAGTAATGTGTGCGGATCCATGCTTAAATATCACTACTTCCGATACCAGCTCTTCATGCTGTAGACTCGATTCGCAAATCAAAATAGTCCTACTTCTGAAACAAAGCCATGTGTGAATTGTGAATAAAAATGACATTCTTACTGTAGTTCTTAATTAAATGTTGATTATTTTATTTATTTATTATCATAAAATAGCATTTTCACATATTTTGTATGATTCTGTTTTTCTAAATAAATAAATTTGTTTTTATGTGAATTTATATGCATTGAAATGAACCCGCTTTTCAAGAAGGGGGAATGGAGGTGGCCTAACTATCGTGGGATCACACTCCTCAGCCTTCCCGGTAAGGTCTATTCAGGGGTTCTGGAGAGGAGGATCCGCCGGATAGTCGAATCTGGGATTGAGGAGGAGCAGTGTGGTTTTCGTCGAAACTGTGGACCAGCTCTGTACTCTCGGCAGGGTTCTTCAGGGTGCATGGGAGTTTGCCCAACCAGTCTACATGTGTTTTGTGGACTTGGAGAAGGCACTCGACCGTGTTCCTCTGGGAATACTGTGGGGAGTGCTCCGGGAATATGGGCTATCGGACCACCTAATCCAGGTGGTTCGTTCCCTGTATGACTCGTGTCAGAGTTTGGGTCGCATTGCCGGCAATAAGTCGGACCCGTTTCCAGTGAGAGTTGGACTCCGCCAGGGCTGCCCTTTGTCACTAATTCTGTTCTCTACTTTCATGGACAGAATTTCTGGGCGCAGCCAGGGCGTTGAGGGTTTTCAGTTTGGGGGCCGCAGGATTCGGTCTCTGCTTTTTGCAGATGACGCGGTCCTGCTGGTGATGCAGACTTTGCACCGGTCTGTCGTGGTGAAGAGAAAGGCAAAGCTCTCAATTTACCGGTCGATCTACGTTCCTACCCTCACCTATGGTCATGAGCTTTGGGTAGTGAGCGAAAGGACAACATGGCGGGTACAAGCGGCCGAAATGAGTTTTCTCCGCAGGGTGGCTGGGCTCTCCCTTAGAGATAGGGTGAGAAGCACTGTCATCCGGGAGAGACTGGGAGTAGAACCGCTGCTCCTCCGCATGGAGAGGAGCCAGGTAAGGTGGCTCGGGCATCTGGTTAGCATGCCTCCCGGATGCCTCCCTGGGGAGGTGTTCAGGGCACGTCCAACCGGTAGGAGGCCTCAGGGAAGACCCAGGACACGTTGGAGAGACTGTGTCTTTCAGATGGGCTAGGAACGCCTCTGCATCCGCTGGGAAGAGCTGGACGAAGTGGCAGAGGCGAGGGACCTCTGGGCTTCCCTGCTTAGGTTGCTGCTCCCATGACCCGCCCTCGGATAAGCGGAAAAAAATGAACATATTTTTAAATGAATAAATGAAATGTCTTTCATTCTTAATGCTACGATATGAAACAGACTATTATTAAAAATTTACCAGACACGTTAACTGAATTTTCACAAAATATCGGTATCGGATCATTATTGCCGATCGCAATCCCAGCTATCACACACATGTGTGAACCGCGAACTTTACAGGTGCACTCAGCTTGGACTGATGGGAAACTCAATTCTTTTTACCGACTTGACTTTGTAAGACCCACTCACTGAAGTGAAACGAGTACACGACTCACAATCGTCTACTTTAATTTAACGAGCGGTAGCCGTGAGTCATTACAAACTCGAGAAGTCTTGTCGGTTTGTTCATGACTCGCACATCTCGAGTAGGTCTCATCAAGTTAGTCAGCGTTTTACCTGAAACGAGCTGTTAACGTGTAAATTGACGAGAGTTTACCCGTTTGACGAGGTTTCTGCTTTCATGTGGAAAAAATGGGGTTTCTTATTATACTCGAATGACGTGTTTATAATGCACCAGATTGTGTATCTGTGGGTAACTGTTAGCTTGGCAGCTAGCTAGAAGACAAGTTAGAAGCTTTTGGCGAGGTCTGGGTGCGTATGGATCATAAAACGTGTTGTTATGTGAACATTTACACATGAGCTATGCTGTCACAATTCTTCTTCTCCGTTCGGCGTGTCCATTCGGGGGTCGCCGCGGCGAATCAATTGGAAGAGCTCAGCTAACCAAAATGGCGGACGAACTGGAAGAGCTCAGATGGCCAAAATGGCGGACGAATTCCTGACGTTTCTCGACACTCGTCATTGCTCCTCGCTTAACTTCGATGAACACGAAGAAGCGCCACAAACTTCAGGTAAGATGTTCCCTTTGGATGTAACGAGGAGTTAAAATACGGCTTCTGTACACTTGAGATAGTGTGTGCACGCTTAGCTAGAAGCTTTACTAGCAGTAGAAAGTAGCAGTTGTGTCATATCAAGCCTGGAAGCTACGCGGAATTAGTGCGAATGCATCGAAAGGTGGTGATAAAAACAGCATAGAGCGTTTTGACTCGTGAAAGTGCCGAGAGGCTAAGAGAAAACACCTTATTCCAAGCTAATACGTGTTGCTCACCTAAGAAGGCGGAAGGCGAGACGGTTCCGTTACTCCTGGCCACCATCACGCTGATGCCCGTCTCCACGAACGGCACGGAGAAGTCGATAATCTCCGAGCGTTCTTCGTTGATGGTCAGCGAGCCGATGGCCATGTCGGCACGCTTGTAGAAAACCTGCAGCAACACAACGTGTACCTTTTTTCCTCCCGCCCTGCGGCTTTTACAGTCAAGCGGCTCGTTCGTGGTCACGTGCGGGCTGTCACCATTCATGAAGCCTTTTTGCCCATTTTGCCCATTTTGCCCAGTTGTCCTGGTTGTTGATCATTTACAGTAGTCTGTGCTCACTACGTCACGCTTCCCTTTTTGCTCCTTTGCTATAGCACGTTTTTTCTAAAGGTAATTCATAAAAGAAGGCTGTTTTGTCACTGACTGTTATTATAGTTATTACTTGGCCATAAACATACTTTACAGTAGAGAGGGAGAAATAAGCGGTTAAAAAATACCCTGCTATGTGTGAACAAGGCCTAAGAATAATGGAGTGTAAAAGTGAATATAGGGCGGTATTTCATGGCTACAGAACTGTAATAACATTAACACTTACATAGTCATAAACCATGTATGAATCCTACTTAACCGAAATGTACTTATCTCAGTCGGGTCTGCAACCAATCAACTGCGATAAATAAGGGATTACTGCATTTTTAATTCATTCATTTTTACAGGGGTTTAAGATGCATGTTGATCTCCCGTCCATCCTGCTGCGCACAACTCTGCCTTTTAACCTCACCATTGTAAAGCGTCATTTAATCCATAATCCATGACGAGTTACATAAAGCTGGCCAAATGTTACACACAGGAAGTAGAACTAATCGCCACAGAAGGTCACTCCAGGTCTAAATGCTGCTGTAAGGGAAACGCTGCTTTTGGAGAATGCAGCCTTACCTCTCCAATCATACCGTTCCAGATTCCGCGGACCAGTTTGCCGTGTTTGCCGTTGGTGACCAGGTAGAGGTCGTAGGAGAACTTGATGTTGCGGGACAGCTTCTTGAGGATGTCGATGCAGAAACCTTTGCAGCACAGCTTGGTGTAGGGTTCGTTGTGGCCCACGATGCTGGAGCACAGAGGGTTAATTTGGAGGGTGCTTCCCTGCTCACTTCTGACAAATGAGACTTGTTGCAACTGTTGTTGAACTACGTTTTCCAATCGATTCTTCTTAACACATCGAACCAGCTTGAGTTACTGACGAATGGACGTGAGCAGCTTTGCCTGCGGAACATATTTATGCTGACTGACGTCCCTCTTATATTTCCCATAATGAGATAAAACTCTATCAACCGATGTCAATATTCAGTGTTAGGCCAACACATGAACCAGTTGATCAGGTGGAATTCACACCTGGTAAAGGTAGCACTAATTGAGCAGGTTTTTCAAAGGTGCCACATTTGTCCATCCATCTTCTGTGTTGCTTATCCTCACTAGGGTTGCGGGGGGGTGCTGGAGCCTATCCCAGCTGACTTTGGGTGAGAGGCAGGGTATACCCTGGACTGGTCGAGTTGCCACAACCGGATTTTCTTAATTACTGATCTTTCAGTTCAGAGCTACTGTTATGGAATTGTTGCTTTAGTCCGTTTCATACTCACCCATCAAACCCACCGAATTAGAACGTAAACAAGCTCAGATAAAGACGAGCAGGCACTCATTGAAGGACTATTTTTAAGACACTAGGACTAAAATGAGCATGTGACCAAAAATTGTACACATTTGTAGTTTACCTGGAAAAACACACGGATTGCAAAGCACCTAACTTATCTTATTTGAAAAGCAGGATTCCTTATTGTTTATACTGTATGTGCGATGTGTCTCAGATCCAACTCTTCAAACATGGATGCTTGGCCGATGGCCCAAAACTACAGGCGCCGGCTCAGCACCAGTCCTCGAATGGCGTGTCAGCTGTCACTGCTCAGACTGTCTTCTTTTAAAGGCAAACATGCAGAATGCTCCACTGACTTGTCTGACATGACGCTTGACGTGTGGGCTCTTTAAACCAAAAAAAGCCCGATCACCTTCCGTAACAGTGCAGGAATTCTATTCCCTCTTGTGGTTTGCGCCTGTCATTAAAGGATAATGAACACTGTCAGTCTCTGAGTGTTTAGGATTTATGTTCCTAATTGTACTGTGCGATAAATAGCTCACCGTGCCAGCACATTTATTTCCCTGCTTGGGTCACAGGTTGATCCCGGGATGCTGGGCTCTCTGGCCAAGTGTCCTAATGAGTCTCTCACCTCTGTGAGTGATACGACGGCATGCTTGTGCTAATGGCACAGGAGGAACCGCTTCACCTTGCATCTAATGGCACTTTCAAGTAAATCAATTAGGATGGACATGTTAACGAGCCAGGACGCTCATGGGATTACATGCAAGCAACGCTCTCATTTGGATTCTTTAATTAGAGGCTTCTGAATCTCAAACGGCTCGTTGTGGCAGTCCCGTGCCGATTTGAGGATGTTTCTGCTCGATATCAGCACGTTCTTAATTTGATATACTTCCTGTAACCCTTAAGACTGTTTATTCCCCATGGTTCCAAATCTTTGAGCGGAGGCATTGGTAGCTTTGTACACATTTCTTGCAGCTAGATTGGGTTCGCCCCAACATCCGGCCACCGGAGATCTCCAGTACCGGTCCCAAGCCCGGATAAATGAGAGTCATGCCTCAGGAAGGGCATCTGGCGTAACAGCTGAGCCATACTAATCGTGCAAGTTAGAAACCATGACTCTAAAAAAGAAGCCAAAAGTTAGAGTTCTAGTGTGTTTAGTGCATATTTTATGTTTTACAGGAGTTTTTAACTTGGCTCTAGTCATGTTTTTTTCCCCCCCTTAATGGCACCATGTCCGAGTGCTTTAGCAACTGGATCACAACTTCAGCAAGGTCTTTGGCTTTGCTTGTTTATCAGAATGGCTGAAAACACTAAGTTCCATAACTACCTGTACGCCAGGTTCTTCAACCAGGCAGTTTAACCAACATACTAACTATTCCTGCACTGGATGTCTATTGGGCCCAATCAGCACTGCGCGAACAGGCGGTGAAGTTGGCGCTAGCACTGCTTGTGGCTGTGCCTCGCTCATTTTCCTCCTGCTTCAACCCCAGATTCCCCAATCGGAGTCCACGGCTGCTCCTACGCTCCGACACTTGATGCTTATCTGGCCCATCCAGCACATCAACAGGCAAAGTGGATGCTTTCCCTACTCATCCCCCATCCAAACTCCAGTCGCAGTGAATGTTATCGCGACCGAAGGCTGTTTTCTCCTTTGAAATTGTGTATTGTGCAGTGGCTTTAAAAATAAGACAGCAATACATGCATATCGCAGACGACAGTCCGCCCACACTGCATGACTAAGCTGCTAAACAGGACAGGTTAACTGATTTTTTGGGTTTAGGACACTTACGCTTCCGTCTTGTTGGACTGGCGTCGGCAGGGCACCGTGTTGCTGACACAAGTGCCAGTTAGTGGGTCCACGGCCTCCACGATGACAAAAGGCCGCTCCTCCAGCGTGGCGACTGTCAGGTGCCTGTAATCGGACACGGGTTCCAGGTAGGAGCCGAAGCGTGGCCACACGGGGTATCTCATCTGCAAGATGCTCTTCTCGTAGGTGCCCACCTGAAGAATAGAGGTGAATATGTGAAGAATGTCTGCAAAAAGCGAAGAGAGGTGCTCAGTGCACCATAAGAAGCTGCTGTGCTAGCGCTCAGGAAAGGAATGACTCTTTGAAGAAGGCCACACATGAACACTTAAGGATGCTATAAATCTGTTTAAGGCAGCCTTAAAAGCACAAATAAAGCTGAGACACATTTGAGAAATGAGTCCCTTTTGCCTGCAGCGAATGAGATGAAACTGCGGAGGATGCCACTGCGTACCGCTGTTTATCACAATCTCCCATCTTAACGCGGCCGTCCCCAATTTTCCTGCTCTAGATGCTGTTATCGCTCATCCTTGTGGTTTGTGCGTCAGGTCCTGGTGCAATTTGTGGGCACTTGATTTTTGTGAAATTGATTTTTGGGTTACTACGGATAGAGAGATGGTGCAATTATATGCGCAATGCAACGGCGGCAAATTGCTACGTTACCAGTTGGCTAATTCTAATTGCTGTCTGTGGGGAAATGAGCTGAATACACAATTAAAATGCAGAATTGAACATTTCAGGCTCACTTGAGGAGTCATGACCTGTGCGAGGTAGCGAGTGTCCCAACGCCATCACGTCATACGCTGCTTAGTGTGATGAATGTTGCTGTCATGGCTGTAAATCAGCGAACCAATTACATTTTTCCCCCCAAATAGATTTCCAAGCATTGTGCAGACACAGAGAGGGAACACACGATGGCTGGGAGTCTCGCTCTCTCAATGATGCGAAATCACAAGGAAGTGGAAGGAAAGGTTGAGCAAACACACAATTCTCCTGTGCATGTTTGCCACCAGTCACGGTGATCGGCTCCGCTGTTTGCCTATTGCTCCACTCGTGGGCTTTCAGTCCAGTCCATCTGAATTTCAATTTCCTTCAAAACACTCAGATGACAAATATCATGTCCCTGTGGTTTCCAGATCTCTAACCCTTGTACACTCAATAAAAATACAGAGTTTTTGCTCCGCTGTTTTATGAGCTGAACTCAAAGATGTAAAGTAAAAATGTTTTCGATGCACACAAAAGGCCCGTCATATTCTTCTCAAATCTGTCTAGATCTGTTTGCCAAGCACTTCTCCTTTGCCTCTCCCATCAAGATGGGGCTGGCCACAATAAAAGGCCACTCTTAAAAAGTGCAGTCTTACTGAGGTCGGATGGATGTACAGTTGCACTTTGCATTATTGGGGTTCGATTTTTTGCTCCCTTTCTATGTGGTTTTTCAGAAATTAATAAATGATCCCTGTTTCATGGTTGACTGGTCCGTTATTTGTCAAAACACTGAAATACAATTGATATGTATTATTCTGGTAACTTGGTGGCAATAATGACTTAAAACATTGATACATTACCTTTAACACTGCATGAAGTTGGCCATGGCATGTCTGAGAGTGAAAAAGGATCTATCTCCTCCCATTCCTTGTGGAAGTGGTAAGTTTTTGGCTCTTAAGTTTAGATGAAATATATAGTCTAACTGGTTAGCTTGCTAGCTTTTTATCTGGCTAGCTAGTGGCCAGTTTGTATTTTGAAAGTCAGTAACAGTTTTTTAATGCTTTAACTATAAAAAAAAATCAATTTAATAGCAATGGATCCAATATCTCAGACTTTCATTTATCACGGGTAGGTCTGGAACCAATTAATTGCTATAAACAAGGGACGACTGTACTGCCAGAATCTCTGAATCGCCTTTGGAGATGGCTTACGGTAGAGGAATGAACGTTTTGGTGGACATTCCTACTGTCAGCATTTGTCTATTGCACGCTTCCTCAGCACTTGCTACATCTGTGGCTTTGTGCTGTATGATAAAACTGCACACTTTGAAGTGTTCTTTTATTGTGGCCACCTGTGCAATAACAATGCTTTTCTTGCTTGATATGCCACACCTGTGACGTGAATGAATTGTCTCGGCAAAGGAAAAGCACTCGCTGACACAAATGTGTGAAGAATGTTTGAGAGAAACATTCTTTGTGTTAACAGAACAGGTTTGAGATCTTTTGAGGTTAGCTTGTAAAAGGTGTGAGCTACAACAAAAGTGTTTATTTTTGTTGAGTGTCATTGTATCCCTAAAAAGTACCCGTTGTGCTTTATGCTGGAAAGCGGTGGGTTTGAGTGACAACTAATTAGAGCTTGTGCAAAGTTTGCTGAGGTGTACCATGTTGCATAAATTATACACAACCCTTTGGGAACTCTTCTTTAACAGCCATGTAAGGTCTCTGCCTTGTTAGGTCTATGGTTCCTGACCATCAGTGCACATTTCCTCTCTGCTTACGGTGTCACTTTGGATCTTCCTTGTGGTAATTCATCTTGGACTCTGGATAGAAACATCTCCAACCTGACTTGGGGAATCCACGGTCTTCTCTCTCTGGTCTACACTGCGCTCCTTGGGCCTTCCCACCTTTCCCATTGTTTGTTTGTGCAAGGAGTGCTGTCCCTCCATTTTATTTTTTTACATCACCTCAAAGCTCTCCAGTTGAGCTGTCAAACTTAAAATATGTTGGAGAACTTTTGCAACAATCGATTTCAATCATCAAGCCAGAGAGGCGCAAGGACTGTTACTTTCCCTGTGCTCCTCCTGGGGTGCTTCTCTTTTGTGGTTCCACTTCCATCTTCCCAAAGTTCCTTAACTTTTGTATTTAAGAAGCAGCCACTGAATGATGACCACTGTAACGCAGGAAACGAGAGCAGCAGCATTTGTAACTCGGGGAATCAGTCTGTACCGTGTCAGGACCACATGGGTAACCCTTGTACGGATGTAAAACACCAGCCACCCCGGAACACAATCATTATACTGTAGAACTCCAATAAGAAGTCAAGAAGGGGGTGATTAAAAAGTTCCGCTCTGAGACAAAAGAAACCCTGCAGGCAAGAAAGATAAGCAGAGTGGAGCTGTTGCCTCATTGAGATGAGCCAACATTTGGTGGAAGTTTTGTTCTGAATGTGCGTGAAATGCTTCCCTGCTCAGTGAGGTTTATGTAAAGTTCATTGTGGTGGAAAGCTGAGGCCACTACTAATGTTTATTAAACATAGCTGTGAACACGAGCTGGCTGCTTAGAGGAGGCTTTAGAGAGCAGTAAATCTGCTCCTAAAATGTAAGGAAATGAATGCCGCAATGAAAACACGCATGTCGACTGTTTTGCGTTGAGGAGGGTGCTTGTGCAGACGTCTTCCTTATGTTTGCTTCTTTAGGACAACACTCACAGGGGCTATTCATATGGAAACGTTTTGACGTCAAAACGGCAAAGTATTTTATGGTTTAGCCTCTCATCCATGTGGAAATGCCGTTCTGGGTGCTCTGAAATGGTGTTTTTTTAAATGGCTGGGAGTGGGAAAATCTGAAAACACCAGCTTGTCAATTTTGTGTAGACAGCTGAATCACTGTTTTTCAGAAACAACGTCACCAGACGTGAGCGTTCATATCTGAATATTTCAATGAACGTGACCCACCCCATGTTGATGTTCTCCTGATATTTTGTTTTTCTCCAAAATGACTCGTGCAAGTAATTCCACTTATGTTTAAATGATCCTTGCAAACCGGAAGATGATAGAGTTATGCGCATGAGTTCTTTCTTCTTCTTCGGTTTGCTGTGTCACATGGTTCCGTCTGCATGTCTGTTTACGGTGCTTTGTGTATTACAAAGTTTTCACCCAGTGATCCGTTCCTGTCTGGATGCAGCTATTTACTAATCCGGTACGGCGTGGATGCAAATTTAGCATAAAATGTAGCTAGCATACACACGCAGTGCAAAAGAGTGTAAGGCAGCAAGACATCCAATATATCGCCATATTTTGTATATTTCCTCATTGGAGCTTTTTTAGAAGTAATGTCAAAATCTTGTTCTTGTTCTCCTGAACCCCTTCTGGTATATCGCCGTGAACGTAGTGTTTTACTTGGTATATGCGTATGAGGTGTGCTAAGACGCAGTTACGATTTACGACATTTACCTTATAGACTAGCAAGCAGACATGGACTGTCCCGTTATGAGAAAGGGCAAACAGGTAGCGCCATATTTACCCGTGGGTGGCCACTACAGATAACTTAAACGTTTCACAAATGTGAGACATGTTTTTATCGTCTTTGTTACTGTGTCTTTCACCCTTTTATAGTCAAACGTCCATTTTCTTCACCCATTTCTGCTCTTACACTTTCCTAATAGTGCGGAACCTCGGTGCCATATTGGAAATGAGTAGCGCCCTTATTCATTAATATAACATAATTAGCATTGAGCAACCTCCAGCTTGCTTTGCACAGTCTGTGACGCCAACGCTGGTGTGCATGTGGCCTTGTCTCCCGCAGTTAGTTTCATTCATGCCCCACAAATAAAGTTAGTGGTCTCAAGATGGAGTTGATGAGAGAAGCGTACGCCTCTTTAGATGGTCTTTCATTAAGTGGTTCACTGATGAGTGCAGCCTCTAACTAGCCCTAATGACAAGACTGCTGATGGATGAAATCACTACTACTGCTAAAAACGTCATGTACACGTGTACGTGCGCTGAAGGTTTTTTTTTAAACATTTATATATGTAAACCTTGTCCCACTGCCTTTCTCTGTCCAGAGTGATGATGTTCATTGCAGGATTCACCAGGTAGCCGTTAGTGTTGAAGGAGAAGTCGTTGTGCTCCCACGTTACATTCAGCATGTGCCTGGGAAAAGACAGAAAACACCAAAGAAGTCAGTCACACAAAAAATAAAAATCTTCAGTAGCTTATGTTTAGTATGCACTCCATTCGCCCCCCCAGGGAGAGAAAACTGCTAGGGTATTAGAGATTGCAAGTTTAGACCCTGTCAGTGCCTTGGGACATTAAATGGGGAATTTGTGGGTTTAGCTTGGATTAGGGGTAGAATGGCAATTACATCCGTAGACGAAAGAGTACACAAGATTGAGTCTATTGAGATGAGAGATTTGAACATTGCTGTTAAGAAAAGTACAATGAAAAATATCAACAATATAGATGTAATTCAACTGCTGACTCGTGTTTATTTAAGGGTTGCCTGGTCTCTCCAATGTACAGGTAATTGCACTCCTCACTGCAAGGCACTGCATAAACAACATTACTGAGTTTGCTTCTCAGGAGTTGGTCTGTGGGATGAACCAGCTTCTGTTTGAGGGTGTTAGTGAGCTTGAAATGCATTGGTATGTGAAATCTTTCCCGGTTTCTCTGCCTCTGACCTTATTTTGGAGAATCTCTTATGTCTGAACCTGAGCTTTTAGCTTCTCAATATTGTTTTTTGGTAGTTTCCAAACATTAATATTGGACAGGAACAGCAACAATGTCTTCAGTGCCGATATGGTAAGTTCTGGATAGTTCCTTTAACTTTTAACTAACCCCAAATGACCAAACATAACGAACACTCCTAAGCATAGAAGCAAAAAAAGCATAATTAAAGTAGCGGATATTTTTGTTTCAGTTTCTTTCCTGTTCCCCCTTTTGCCTGAGCAGTAATCTGGCAGGTCTTTTTCAGCATCTCCGTTCTCATTTTCAGAAGTGCTGGTAGTGATAGCCCAATGCGACATCAGCGTAAAATATGTTTGTGTATTATTTTTTAAATAGAAAAATAACCCTTATTTCCACAAATAATTTGCATTTATATAAAATTTGATTTGATACATTTAGGACGCCTGGTGTAGTATGAGAATAATTGCAAAACTATTCTTATGGACAATGTCACAGTGCATGTTGTGTCGTCTTCCATGGATTGCGATAAACATAATTTCCTCTTCTGTGTGTTTAAACATGCTAATGCTAAGCAGCGCCATGGCCCCTGTTCTAAAAACAGTTGTGTGCGTCCCTCTGATGGCTCGCATTTTCATCACTTCCATCGTCTGTTAAATCAGACCTGTGGCGCCACTCTCACCTGCGCCATCACTCCAGCGGAGGTGATGAAAGCGTGCTGGTAGGAGCGGCGCCTCCCCTTCTCTCTGTGAGAAAAGCCCCCTTAGTCGCTTAATCTGTGATAATCCAATTGCCAGGTTAACTGATTCATTATCCAGACAGGAAGCGAGCGAGGAGCATTCAGAACACCTAGGGGCTTGTTCATGTTTGATGTGCAAGAATGTAGAGAGTAAAGCCAACAGGAAGAGCTTTGTTCAGTCTGCTCGACCTTCACTACGCTGACGAAGAGAAGCTGCTGCTCAAATCATGCCTGCTGGCCTTTTGAGTGTCCAAAGAGAGTGATTGGTATGAAATCAAAGCCTGAGATAATGTTCACCATTTCCACTTTTTGGTCTTCCAAAAGGGAAAACTGTCTCCCCTGCGGGTTACTGACTGTGAAAGAAGAGATTCTGATGATACCCGACAAGTTTGCTGTTAGCAGCACAACCACAGTTAGAAATACATGGATGTATGGGTAACACTGTAGTTTTAGGTGCAACATTTGAGTCCGTGCACGGGCAGCAACAGATTTTTCATCGAAGTGCTTTTTTTTGAGCTTTCTAAAGACAGACCACACCTGTCTGTCACCACAAACTCCCCCCACACTCAATTCCCTCGCCGTCACCAAGGTATAAAGGAGTGATGAGATAAATGGCAGCGTGCGAGGACACAGTTTAGGAGAATGACAGTGGCCATAAATCTGCAGCACCACACCAAGCACATGAGAAGTCCCCGATAAATAAATGAATGTTGGGTGTCTGCTGGATCCACACACGTTCGTCAGCAAAGCTTGTAGATGTGAGCTGATTTCTATGGCGCATTGCTATGCACCCACCTTCCACAGGTCTATCTGACGTGATCAATCTATCTGGGTAATCAAACACTGCAGATCGGCGACCACCAATACATTTTAACTCCAGAAACTCTCAGGTCATTGAATTGATTGCAACTGAACTATTCAAGTTATCTTAGTACGTTTTGCCTCTCATCTGAGGCTGCAACAATTCATGCTCTAAGACAAGACTAGGTTAACTCTAGTCTACTAGTCAGACTAGAGTTAACCTAGTCTTGTCTTAGAGCATGAACGTCTTCTAAGACGACCTCAACAGTCCAGTTGCAATTGATACAATGACCCGAGGATACAAAAACCTAGATGAATGAGAATGTTCACACCACAAACAAAGACGTTTTATCTGAGAGAATCTATTAATAGCACGTCGAGACAAATATTATTTTAGACAAGAATGGAATGTTTTTCTGAGTAAGTAATCAATTCACTCAGACCCTCCTTGACTCATTCTCTGTCCTGCTCAGTATCCCATAAACCAATTGGATGTGAGTCACGCAGTGCAGACTCACTAAATCCAAACATGCACGTGGATACGTTTTTGCCTGGGCACATTTTGGAATAGATCTACCGGTCTTTTCAAGGTCTACGAATGACGCTGTTTTACTATTTCACACTCAGATAGTAAAAGAACAGCTTGTGTCAAATGTTTTTCTTAATAGGATTGTCATTGCTGTTGGTGTTTCTATGTTGGAGAGTAGTTTCTAATGGAATTTGGAGGACAGTTTTGGGAGAATTTTGCAGGCAGTCTGAGGTAAAAGAGCTAGGGCTGTATATTTGGGGAACATTCCATACTTTAACCGCAACTTCCTGCCATTGTTCCAAGGATACGTCTCTCCGGCAAACTTTAGCTAAGACTGCGGGCATCTGGGCAGCATGCCACACTAAACTGCTGCATTCTGACGAAGACATAGACTGACCTTGTTGTCCCTGCCAATGGACTTCACGTTAAAAGTCGCTCACTAGAACATAACTGAATTCCCTAAAGAGCAATACAGTCGAACCTTGGTTTTTGAACATCCCTGTTTTTTATAGTTCAGTTTTTGACAACAATTGTTGCCAGGTTGTGCCTCAGTTATGATTCTGTTATTGGACGGTATGGCGCACAGCAAACAAGTATTGTATCCTTTGGTACGTTTATAGCATTGCTTGTTTGTCCTAACACAGTCCCACCCCAAGTTTATCGAGTATGGCTGCCAAAGAAAGTTGCAAGTAAGTGCACTTTGACGATGAAGGTAAAAAAAACTGAATTCAAGAAATAAGCCATAACAAAATGCAAAGGTTCTGTCCGTGTCGCTTTCCATTCCATCCTTTTCCAACAAGAGTCTTTAATAAAAGGAAAAGGTACGTTAAATGTTCATTTAGCCATTTAAATTTGCATTGTTTTCTGCATGTAGAAGTATAATTCTTAATTTGAATTACATTATTTCATGTGGGAAAATGGTATGTTTTTTATGAGTCTGACCCTTTGGAACGGTACCACTGTATGTCAACTACAGAGGTATGTACTTTGACTTAAACTAATGCATTAATTGTCATCTTACCTGAACAGAGTGTCATTGGTAGCTATTGATTTGACCGGGTTGTGACAGTCGTTGTGGCCCTCTGGTGTTAAACCCCTCTGTTTTCGAAAGCTTTGAACGCCCTTCACCACAATGGCCACCCCATCTCGCACCCTCTTCCTCAGGCTCATCCTCCAGCGGTCTGTGATGATGCTGATGAGCCCCACAGGGAAGCTTTCGGGTGGAGGCATGTCCGGGTTTCCCACAGCCAGGCTGGGAATTATCCAGATGTAGCCCGGCCCCACCAGTCCAGCATCCGTTGCCATGGTGAACAGGTACTGGGCCTCTTCGTGGGAGCAGTAGACCAAGAGGACCTGGGAGTCGATCTGTTGCAGCAGCCGTCTCGCTCGGATGTCGTTCATGCTGTCAACGGACATGTCAAAGGTAAGCACGTCCTGAAGCTCCCACATGAAGTAGCTGGTGTCTATGAAGGCCTTGACATAATCCACATAAGCCTCATAGCCTGGGTAGAGGCTTGTTATGACCACAAAGCTGTCCCAGTTGTACTCCTCCATCACCTTGAACATGCCGTTGATCTGCTGCTCGATGGAGGAGCCCAGCTGAAGGAAGTTGGAGCCGTCGCCCTAGAGAAGGAAAAATATCAGATTTAGTGTGGTTACCGCTCTTCAACAAACCAAATTAACACCCAATTTTGTGTAACGTTCACGAAGAACCTCTCCATCTTGTAAGTGACTTGGCCGTCCAGACGCTCTGTACCAGAGCAGGTGCCTCTGTTTTATTTTGCTCTTCCAGGAGCTCTAGAGTCATTCATCACCTAAATCACACGTCCACCACCTTTTGCCTGCGATCGCGGCATCATCCATATCTGCAAATATAACAGATGCTCTATCTCTGGGGCGTTTTTTTTGTCTGTATCTGCTGCAAAGAGACCTAGCAAGTTATGTTACGATGTGACCAGCTGCTGTTTAGACCCAACACAGCCTCAGGTAGTCTGCTATGCATATTAGATGGATTTATATCAGAATCACTAATAGCTCCTGCAAACAAATCTTCTACTAGATTGTCATTTGTAAAGAAAGAATATTAAGATGGAGACAGTCCATAACCACTGTCTTAAATGAAGTTGACAGATCTTATTAATTTTCTACGAAGATCCAGACGTGCAGAGTCTAGGTGATGCGATGAGTTGATGAACTCTTCACCGCGTCTTCTAAAATATGCATTGCATATTTTTTAATGTTTTACAAGCATATTTGAGTGTACTGTTGGGATATAAATAGAGAGTTGGTGCTGTTTGGCTTTATGAGACAACTGTTATTATAGGGGCATAACGGTACGTGTATGTGTATCCTGATTTAAAAAAAATATAGAACCTTTGATTCGATACAGGTGGGTACCGAATTCCCACGTTGCAAGCATTAAAAGCGAAAGACAGGAAGTGTTTCTTGCCTCATGTATTTACTCTGTAAAAAAGTGCAAATACAAATTAAAATTCATATACATGCTACCTAATGCACATATGTGCACCCGTGTTGTGGATGGAGTGGCCCGTGGTGGCGGTGGTATGGTATGGTTTGGGCAGGTGTATGTTATGGTAAATAAGGTGGATGAGGAAGAAAAGAGTAGCGGATGGAATAACAATGTCATCCCGTATGTCTCAGGTCTATCTCAGAAGGGGTTCGTACACCCTAAAGACAGCACACCCCATACTCAGAAGAACAATCTGGTAGGAATGAACCAATTTTTACATCTGGGAAACCAAGCAGCCACTGAGCAGACAGACTAACTCTTCAAGTCAAGACTCTGTAGGCCACATGCTCCTCGAAAAGAGAGGACACTCTTTTGAGCTGATCTTGGCTGTTGCCACCATACTGTATTTTGAGCACTATCTGTCTCTACAGTGGTAGCCTTGTCTATTATTCCCACTCGTTAGCAACAACAAGAAACGGTTGAGCACATGTTTTGGCCAAATGTTTTTCCTCCAATTTCACTACACCTAGCACAAATGAGTGCAGCTGCCAACTGTCATCGATCAGAAGTGCTGTTACCTCGAGGTAGCTATGGTTGCTTACTGCTGTCCGGTGAGTTCCTGTGCAACAAATGCACAGCTGGTCCAATTTTGTTGCCTTTTCATTTCCATACAGTTAGTGAATTCTTTCGACAATCGTTCTTCTAGAAGGTGTTCTATATAATGGGCACTTGAAGGCCCTTGTCTTCAACTATGTTGATTGGTCAGCAGTCTCTGGTTTCTGCAATGTAGCTTGACGACCACAGCTTGCTCAAACGTTGTTAGCATCCTTGCTAGGATTAGCAAAGATATGCTTTGCCCGAAGGTGGTGCTTCAGACTTGTTGTGCTTCGATGATCACTGCAGGCTGCATTTGCCCTGCCTTTCAAGAAAAAATGTAAACCAGGGGTGTCAAACTCGTGCCACGGAGGGCCGAGACACTGCAGGTTTTCTTTCCAGCTGGTCACTAAAGCAGGTGATTTTAATGATCCACACCACCTTCAATTTGAGGGCAGGAGGTCATTAATTACCTCACAGTGCAGACATGTCCATAGTCTACTATGGTGATGTTAGCTTCACATTGGATGCTGCATATTCGGCTTCGTAGCTACAGTGGTAGATTCCCCTCACTGTGGCCAGACTGCTCTAACCTGCTGTAACTGCAAACTAACCTATAACCATGTCAAATGATTAGTACTTCCCTAAAAGTATTGTAATGGCTGCTGAATAATTCCACTTCAAGATGGTTGTAATTATTTATTTGCATGTGAATGTGAAGCACTCAGCCCTCTCAACAACACCTTCTAGTTTTCTTATTCTACGCACTTGACTCCAAATGCTTGCACTAACCACTGCCCTCTATAGCACACACACTAAACAGCAGCTTGCAACATGGACTTTTATTTTCATTAGGGACCTGACCCACAGAGGTTTGTTACAAAAGCCAAATATAATTGTTGGTCATGCAGTGTAAAGTAAATTCAGCATTACTTTGGTTGCCTTATTTTTAGTGCTTTGAAGAACTTTTTTAATAATCATATTTGCTTACACAAATTCAGGTTTGTAACAAAACCTTTTTATAAAACAAGCATTGGGATCAGATCAGCAAGACTATTTAAAAAATAAAAAATAAAATAAAAAATCGATCATATGCCAAAAAATGTGGACCACACAGTATGGTCCGCAAAGACAGGTCAGTCTCTAGTCCAGATATGGAAAGTTTGGTGACTTCATCACTGGCTTCCTGAGAGCATTGTACCATTTGAAACCCTCTTATACACCACTAATGCCAATATTAAATTACACATGGATAAACTCTTTAGTAACCAATTATAGAGGCAATTAGCATCACCCTTAAATTACACATTACATTTGTATTAACCAGTCACTAAGCCAATTACTATGATGAATGTAACTCTGAATTAGACAGCTCTTGATATCTAATTTTAAAATTGCAAATATACTATCTAAATAAATCTAGCAGTGTTATGTGACAAGTAGAACCAGTCAATGGCTTTTCTAGTAGATTCTATGCACATTCCTTCATCACTAACACTTTTCTAGTCTCTTGAATGGTCGTGTTGTAGAAGCTGCTGGTCTTTTCTGGCTGACAGGACTGTGTGACCCTCCAGACCTTCTCCTCTTAAGGGTGAATAAAACCACTCTATCCCGAGCGGGGGTTCCTCAAAACTCGGGAACAGTGGGGTCAAGTACCCTGAGGCTGTGAGCGGTCTCGTTCCGCCTGGCTCCTCGATGTCCTTGAGAGGAGTTTATTTGCTTGTGATGTATGAGCGTCTTATGATTTCAGACGTCACGGCTAAATCCACCCACATTCTGTACTCTGCTCGGC
Organism: Oostethus manadensis; assembly: GCA_024372805.1. Classification (NCBI taxonomy): domain Eukaryota; kingdom Metazoa; phylum Chordata; class Actinopteri; order Syngnathiformes; family Syngnathidae; genus Oostethus; species Oostethus manadensis. Next base: position 584,845 of record QODF01000193.1, on the reverse strand, counting down.
CCCAGAAAATATCTAACTTTTCTGGTGCTCACTTTCAACCACCAATATATATAGCTCCAAAAAGGGAACAAAAAGAGAATGTCTTCAAAGTACATGGCAGATTGCTTTCTTATACACTACCTGCCTGTCAAAGTTTGATCCCGTCAAACCTCAGACGCTAAGCAGGGCTGGGTCTGGTCAGTACTTGGATGGGAGACCTCAGAGGAACACCAGGTGCCACAGTGGGAGGAAATATACTTTCCTTGTGCCCCTAGGCAAGGCACTTCATCCACATTGCCTAGTATGAAAGTGTTGTGTGTGTGTGAGTGTCGGTGGTGGTCGAAGGATTTGATGCCGTACACTGGCAGCCTCGCTTTCCGCCAGTCTGCCCCAGGGCGGCTGTGGCTACATAGTGGCTTACCATCACAAATGTGGTGTGAATGAATAATGATGACCTCAGTGTAAGCGCTTTGACAGGCTTTGATAAAGCACATAACAAGTGCAATTCATTATTAAAAATTTCCACTGACTTGAAAGTAGAAATAAAAAATTGGCTTTTCATTCGTTTTTTCTTAATTAAAACCATTGCATTTATATCTTGCAGGCATGCTAATACAGTAATCTTAATGTATTTCTGTTATCACTGAATTGTTTGAGTGTAAGGGAGGAGCCACAAGAGGCTAGATTGCTGCATGCACCCGAGGAGGACCTACTCTTGGGCCGTCACTCGTGAAAAGCTCCAATTTGAGTATTTACTCCATTCCTGTCACGTGCACGCTCCTACTCTGCCTAGTTTCCCTGCCTTCCCCTCATGTGATCTTTTCCAGATCCTTCTCGGCCGGCTGGAGGCGGAGCTGCTGGACACACCTGTCGCTAATCAGGCCAGTTATTTAAGATGAGCACTGTCTGCTGGGAGACGCCTGATTATTCCATCTCGAACCCAAGGCTACGTCTCATGTGCTGTTTCTTCCGAGCGTCTCTCCACGTGTCTCCAGCAGCTTGCTGTCTCCGCCAGGTTCCATCGCCTTTTGTTGCCTACCTTTTTCATTAACGACTGTTGAACTCACCTGCCTCTGGGTCTGAGGGTCCAGACACACACCGCATCGCACCGTAACAATTCCATTTCATTTTCCTCTGCTTTTATCTAAATCCGGGGGCAGCAGTCTCCCCAGGGAAGTCCAGACTTCCTGGTCTACAGCCACCTCATTCAGCTCCACCGGGGGGACCCCAAGCCACTCCCAGGCCAGCTGTGCAACATAATGCCTCCAGCTTGTCCTAGGTCTGCCCCAGGGCCTTCTCCCGGCTGGGCGAACACCTCACCAAGGTGGCATCTGGACTATATTCCTGAGCCACCCCGACTGGCTCTTCTCGATGTGAAGGAGCAGCAGGCTCTACTCTGAGCTCCTCCCGGATGGCCGAGCCCCTCACCTTATCTCTTAATGTTAGTCCAGCCTCTCCACGGAGAAAACTCATTTTAGCCACTTGTATCCGCAATCTTGTTCTTTTGGTCATGACCTAAAGCTCATAACCATAGGTGAGGGTGGGAACTTAGATCCACTGCTGATTCTGAGCTTTGCCTTTCGGCTCAGCTAGCTCTTCACCACGACAGTCCGGTTCTGCGACTCCATTAGTGCAAACACTGTGCCGATCTGTCTGTCAATCTTTGGCTCCAACCTTCCCTCGCTCATGAACAAGACCCCGATATACTTGAACTTCTTGATCAACTTGAACCATGCCTGGATCTGCAACATTGCACAATGCACGTTCCCCTCACAGGCACCAAGTATTCCTACCCTTGTTTTGCATGTTTTTGACAGACTTCAATCTCAATTGCTCAATTAGCATACAGCTGATGCACGGTCCAGGACAGCCTGGTACGTCGCCACGGGTCGAACCTCAAACACCATGTTAACACAGGTGCGGAATGGTCTAAAGCAGGGGTGTCAGAGTCGCCACGGAAGGCCGAGACACCGCAGGTTTTCTTTCCAGCTGGTCACTAAAGCAGGTGATTTTAATGATCAACACCAACTTCCATTTGAGGGAATGAGCTCATCAATTAAAATCACCGGTTGGAGAGAAACCGGTTGGAGAGAAACCGGTTGGAGAGAAAACTTGCAGTTTCTCGGCCCTTCATGGCACGAGATTGACACATGTGGTCTAAAACATTGTAATTTAAATGTTATCATCCATCAGAGATCTATTTCACTTAAAATTAATAGACCGTCTGGAGTCATTAAAGAACTAGAGTCTACCAAACGTAATCTGAGGTGTAAGAGTTGGATTCAATTAGCACACCCATCATACTAATTTGCTTGACTGATTACAACAAACTGTTTACGGGTTTGAAGTACCGAGGTCTAACTCAAGGGAAGTCAAGAACTCTTAATCAAGTTGTTCAGACTGTTTCAGATGATGAGTGTAATTCCATATTTCTAGAGTGAGATGTACTTCCACAGAAGCTCGAAGTAATAGTCCACAGTCCTAAAGAAGATTAAAGCCATTGAGTGGAGAGCTTAGCTTCTCCAGGCTCAGATTACGTTCCCAGCAGTAAAACGACCACAGGAACTTTTTATCTCATGCACAAACTTTGTTTGTCCCCGCCGGCAACTTCATCTTGCACCTGCAACATTTATTTTGGTAATGTCCGATTGCATATGAAGCTTTGCATCTTGGAAGATTAGTGGCTATCGGACCTGATGAGGGTTAGACAAGAGCACAAAGCGGCGATAATCTCCTAACAGCACTCTTTTATAAGTCTGAACAGGAGCCATATGGAGTCTCTACCTGCTCTAAAACACTTCCATTTAGCTGAAGGTGACTTGAAAGACTCAGGGTGCTCTATTAATAGACTAGGACTGCATCCAAAAAGCTAAAGGAAAACAAAGATTGATATCAGTTGGCTTCAAAAGGCTAAAACCACATTGAAAAGCTTGACAAGGCTATGAATAAATGGAGACGTGCAACATGAACTGGTGTACCCCATGGTCACGTGACTGAAGCACGGCCATCTCCACCTCGGTCGGTGATGAGTGGCTTCTGGCGGCCGCTCTTTGCTGTGACATATGTCTGCCTCGGCCACACAGCATGAAGCGCCCTGGCACCACCTTCTTGTGGGACCCACGTCACACAGATCCCGCCCAGCAACCAGGAGCAGACACTCGACTGCCTCGTTGCTTGCCATCACTCGCAAATTTGGAGGGAACCCAGATTGTGAAACGGGGGACAAGGTCTGAATTCCACCGTGACAAGAATAAATAGGTGACAGAATAAATGCCTGTTTTAAAAGTACATTTGTACGTATTTGAACTACAGTACAGTGATACATATTTGCCTAAATGCACAGTGGGACCTCTGTTTTTATATGCTCTGGTTAATAATGAATATTATTCCCACAAATACGTCTTGTTTTTTTCTATAATGGTTTCTCCATTATTGTATAGCCTAACGGTGCTCCTAAGAAACTCGTTGAGTGCTCAAACAAAGCATACACGCTTTGTTGTCTGTCTCTGGGAAGGTGTTTTTAAAGTTGGGACACTATAGACAGATTCCAGCAAGGAAATTCTTTAATCATCATTATTAAGTGGGGTTTATGAAGGTACACAGAGGAACTATATTGTTCTGTGTTTTAGGTGTCTGGGAAAAATTAACTGGATTTTTGTATGTTTTGGGTTTTGTTGGACCTTTTTAGAATGGATTAATGATGAAAACTATTGTTCCTCTGTATTTCTTAAAATGTTTGTATTGCGATGCTTCGATTGATTGGCCACCGATCAATATTGGCCGATTTGCGTGAAAAAGCATGAGGTCGGCATATGCCGATAAATGCTTTTCAATGCTTGTACTATTGCAGCCTGTAGTGATCGTCCTGTCTTTCTTTCACACTTTGCAGGCGGAGCAAACCCACAACAAAAATGTGTTGAAATAAGTTAATGAAAGGGACTAGATGCCCAGTCTCTCTCAGGTGGAAGACACCGTGTTTGTTGACTGCTTTCTCACTCGGAGCCCCGCTGCATGCATCCTGCTAGAGCATCATCAGACGATGTACTCTCACATCCAAAGTCTCCTTAGAGAAGGTGTTTCATCCTTTGTTTTGCAAGAAAGTGATATACAGTATGTTCTCCTGAAAAAGTAAGTCAAATATGCTTTGGTCTAAATGAAGGTGAGTTTATGGTTTCCATTTTCATGTCATATTTCCATTTGCAGGGGTGCACGTTGCTCAAAGAGTTTTCATTGCATCTGCTTGCATCGCCAATCTTTTTGCTCATGACTAAGGATCGACTGATAAATTCACAGCATAGCCTTCCGGTTCAGCTCTCGCTTCACAATGACTGTCTGGTACAGCGACCGCGTTATTGCAGACAGTACTCCCATCCACCTTTCGATCGCATTCTCCAACCTTCCTTCACTCACAAGACCTCAGAGCAAGACCCTGAGATAAACTCTTCAACTCTACACGCCTACTAAATATGCAAGACGATGGTTCTTCATCACCTGGCTTAGTTTAAAAATGATACCTGCACTCCCACCCCTTTTAGGAGCTTTTAATGTATCGCCACTTGATAAATATAAAATATATGCATGCTTTAAGCCTCCCTCCCTAGCTAATTATGGATGAGAGCTCCTATTTTATCTTAACAGCCATCTTTGTCACAGGGCTGATTTCTTAATGCATGTGTTCATGCGCTAATGTAGTCTGACAGAGTCTCGATGACGCACCTGAAAGAGTAGCGTTGAGGAATGGTAGGCGCTAATGGCTGAGTAGCATCACGCCTGAGAGGGCAGGATGAGGACAAGGTCAGCCATTGTCACAGAAACTCAGGAGATAGACAGTGTTCCAATTTTAAGAAAATGGAGCAGTCAAGTGGTAATACTTTTTTGTGTCCTACACTGGCCTTGTGAAATCGAGGTGGTGCAATTTGGAATATTGTAGGACAGAACTGTACAAATATGCATATCAGGGTCTGGCAGCGGTGTAGAAAATCTAATCAGGACATTATGAATAAACTGAAACCAGCAGACTGCCATCTCCCTCCATGTCTTACTCTTAATTATTCACTATATCATCTGCTGCCACAACCATAAATATGACAACTGCCAGAAAAATTACCAACTTCTGAGCCACAGGAAGCTCACAAACTACAGTGGATATACTTGCGACCCCGAAAGCTGCGTATACTTGCTATTCAGCGTTTGCAACTCTGCAAATTTGTGGAGTTTTGGTCAAATCTACAAAAAGTGTTTTCCCGAAAATAGTAATTTTTTTCTGCCAGAAAACCTCTCGTTCACCCTAAATTACCAAGAATTTATGAATATGTAATAATGCAGGTAAAATGTACACCATACATGCAGCAAACTTAACAGAGCTTACAATTTTTACATGTTTTTGTTTTATTGGAGGTGTAAGAGATCTTGGGAGAATTCGTGAGATGTGATGAGTCGAATGGAGAAAAGCTCGCAAGCTGTCTTGGAACGGAAACCCTGAGAAAAGCGAGATGTACTGTAGTTGTAAATGTTGATAACTCTATGTAACGGTCCTGTCTGTGCTGAAGACCTAACATGTGAGCGACTGAAAGGATTACAGCTGGACTCAAACGGAGCCTTCCCATATTTCCCACTTATACTTCAGTGATCGCTGTGGAGCTTGCACCCTGCACACTAGAAACAAGGTTTTACAAGTATTTTACAGCTACATGTGATGTACAAGTATGACGTTCTGTTCCTGTTATGTCTTAAAGCAGACGTTAAACCGCAAGAAAATGAATTTGGAAGCTCATTTTTTTTACATTGCGCATCTTGACCATAAATATTCTCTGGAGGTCACTCCTGACTTATTGGACATAAAGTTGCTTTAATGCACAGTCATGTAAAAATGACATGGTTGTAGCAGTCAAGTTAGGTTAATGTACATTTATTAGCTAATTAGCACCGAGAGCAAGAAAAAATATCAGTGCCTTGATTGCAGCTGCAGTTCAAGGTGTTTCTTCCTCCATAAAAGGTTGTAATTACCATTGACTGTGGAGGGTGAATGCAGAGCGTTTCTCTTACGTTCATTTACTTGCGCCAATTCAGTATGGACCATTCCATTTTCTTCCGCTTATCCGGCCCGGGTCGCGGGGGCAGCAGCTTCAGTAGGGAAATCCAGACTTCCCGGTCCCCAGCGACCTCTTCCAGCTCCATCTGGAGGACACCAAGGCGTTCCCAGGCCAGCTGTGAGACATAGTCCCTCCAGCGTGTCCTAGGTCTTCCCCGGGGTCTTCTCCTGACTGGGCATGCACGAGACACCTCACCAGGGAGGCGCCCTGGAGGCATCCGGACTAGATGCCCGAGCCACCTCAACTGGCTCCTCTCCATGTGAAGGAGCAGCGGCTCTACTCTGAGCTCCTCCCGGATGGCCGAGCTCCTCACCCTATCTCTTAGGGTGAGTCCAGACACCCTACGGAGGGAACTCATTTCCGCCGCTTGTATCCGCGACCTCGTTCTTTCGGTCATGACCCATAACTCATGACCATAGGTGAGGGTGGGAACGTAGATCGATCGGTAAACGGAGAGCTTTTCCTTCCGGCTCAGCTCTCTCTTCACCACGACGGTCCGGTACAGCGACCGCATTACTGCAGATGCTGCACCGATCCGTCTGTCGATCTCACGCTCCAACCTTCCCTCACTCGTGAACAAGACCCCGAGATACTTGAACTTCTCCACCTGAGGCAAGACCTCACTCCCAACCTGGAGGGGACAGTCCACCCGTTTCCGACTGAGAACCACGGCCTTGGATTTGGAGGTGCTGAGTCTCATCCCAGAAGCTTCACTCAGCTGCAAACCGCTCCAGTAAACGCTGAAGGTCACAGCCCGATGAGGCCATAAGGACTACATCGTCTGCAAATAGCAGAGACGAGATCCTAAGGTCGCCAAGCTGGACTCCCTCAACGCCTTGACTGCACCTAGAAATTCTGTCCATGAGGAGTCAGTATGGACCGCTGGTGGAAAAATTAACCTTACCTGTTTTTTTGCACACGTGGCATTATCTGGTTGCCCTTGTGCACGAACTCATTATGATAGGTCTGACTGTGTAGTCTGTCGTTACAGTTCTGTCCAGTGGATGACTTAGTTACTCTGCATGGTCAGTGGCACTTCAGCTTGCGTAGTGATAGCCAACAACTTGCTTAACAACACAGTGCAAATGGACAGACAGCCATCAAAAGGAACAAAAGTCTCACTCACGGTGCAACCCAAAAAACAAACAGCAGGTAAAGACGTAACAGCGAAGTTAAACAACAACGCTGAAATACCATTCTGTGTGGCTAACGACTAAGCTATAGCAACAAACGTTCTAACTTCAACTGTTCTCCACAAAGTACCTGCAATGCATGCTGGATACTGCAGTGACAACTTACCTTGCCGCTACAATATAGCGATATAGTCAATGAACCATGACGTGTACATTATTTTTTAGGGCAGTGCACGTTTACATGATCCCAAGGCCGCATGTTTTGTGTTCTAAGGCGTATGTAGGCACGCACATCTGCTGCATGAGATGAAACCAGGACCTGTAAATCAATAACATTATGTTCTGTCGTTTGGTTAGATTAAAAAAAAAATGAAATAATGTTGCACAAACAAAGATACCTTTTAGCCATCTACACACATATTTTTGTGTGTGTCATAAACAGTTGTGCAAATGAAATGCTGCCATCATCTAAATCCCCCTCCACCACCACAGATACCACGCCACAGATACTTTGTGGACTTGTGGTAAAAACTGTATTTACAAAACATCGAGGAAACTCGCTTGTCAGCAGGTTGTTAATAGAAGTCAGGTCACTCAAATTCACTGAAGCCTTTCACGATGCGTTTGTTGTGTTTTAGGTCAAGATTAGGATTTTGGTTCAGATTGTGTCCTGACAACACAATCGTGGCATCTCCACTAGGACTAGTGCTAGTTTGACCCAACTGTCACCAGTGATGCAATGGGCTTGTGTAATTTGAACACACACTTCTCCGTTTGGAAAGACGTTTGATGAAATGTGATGTGTTCTGACAGACACATGGACACAAGATGAGGTGGTGTAGTTGGTAGGGCCCTCCTTCTAACCTTGTATGGCAGCACCACAGTGGAGCCACCACTGATCCCCACGATGGGCACGCCTGTCTGAGTGGAGATGAAGTCCAAGATTTGGGCCACAGCTTCTGAGCCAACGTTGTCCTCAAACACCACGCCATGGACGCGGTTGGTGGAGAGCGTGTCACAGATGCGGGTGAGCAGCGCTCTTGGGTTGGTGTTGTTCACCAGCACAGTGATGGGGTTCACCTCCAGCGACAGGTCCATGAAGTTCTCCCGACTCAGCCGCCCCTTGATTTCTGTCTGGTAGGTGGAGCCGCTGAACACCACCGCCACGTTCACCGCGGGCGTGGGTATTCCGAAAGGCCGGCCTGAGCAGCGGGGGGCGGCACTGAAGAGCAGCAGCAGCACTGGCGGCCACCACAAGGAGTCGCTCAAGCAGCCTAAACGAACGCCCATCTCAGTCACCTACTGCCTTGAGGAGGGGTCAGAGTTGGGGGGGAGGGGTCAAGAGAGGGGATCGACATCAGATACACAGGAAAGTTGGGCCATTGTGTTGTGCAAATACTCACAAATCCAGACTGCTTATTGAGAATGTTTGCTGATTCTAGCGTTGTAGCACTGCGCGTTGTGCCCTAACTAAGAGGACATTAATGGAGCTCAGTGTTGTATTTTTAGAGTGTCAGCAAGCGGCACAGGGTCGAGACTGGGCTCTTAGGGTGGCATCTGCCACCGGGCTGCTGTTGTATTTTGCGTTCCAACACAACAGATGGTGTCCAGTGTTTAATGCAACAAATGCAGAACAAGAGGATTTGTCATTTCTTTCCCATCTCGTGACATTACGTTTTTCAGACTTAATCTGCCAACGGTCTACTTGTTGTCATGAACTGACATCTATACTGTCATTGAGAGATGATGCTTTTTGTTACAGTTTTTAATTACTGACTCAAGTCTTTGAAACTGCCAAGTTGGCTTTGGGGCTAATCCGAGCTCTTTGTGCGAACCCACTAATGGAGTGGATTTCACCAACTAACAACTCAATCCGTTGCCTCCAAAACCCTGATTGCATCGCTGTTTGCCCTCTGGAGAGTAACAAAGACGACTTGCAGAATTACTTTAGCGCTGACATTCTTGTGTTGTTGCTCCAACTCCAGCGCTTGATCAAACGTGTCAGAGTGGGGCCGGACGTCTCGTGGGAGCGTTGCGCGCCGGTTCCCCTGATCTGATCCAACAAGTGATGGGAGTCCCAGTGGGGTGAATATACTGTAATCCCTCCGTAATCCCTGCCAGGCGTCATAGCCTTCGGCTTGATTGTAGCATATAAACTTATCAGGAGATTTGGCGAGCACAAAAGGCTCCATGGTGGCCACGTCGCGTTGTCCTCCCAGGCTAACCGAGGGTGGCCCTGTGATGAGTCCAAAACATTGCAGGTGGTCTAGTTTAAAATGGCCTATTGTCTTTGCTTGGGTCCGTAGGCATTGCCCGAACCGGTACTTTAAAAAGGGAAACATACGTATTTTGTCCAAAAACATGTACAATCTCAGCTTCACACACGTGTTCCAGGTGGTTGAGTCTGCATGCATTTGGCACCCAAATGAGACCTCGAAAGCTGCTTAGTTCTTTGGTTTGGTTACTGTCTGGCAGTGGTGCCATTACGATACGTTGTTTCTGTTTGCATCCCTAGACTTTACATGTTTACATGCTAGAATCCATATAAAGCACATGAGGAGGTGTCCACACAACGCCTACATGTGATCCTCCAGGTAGCCCCTTAAATCATCTCATAAACTGATTAGTGGCTCACCGCAAGGGAGCTAGCGCCTCCTTCCTTGCAGTGACATTAGCCGTGTTTCAGCTGCGACGGCACCGGAATAGTTTAGGGTTAATGCCTTTGACAGGGAGAAACGTACGTGGTCAAAATGCTTAAAAGGCGGCGACCTTGTGCACACTCAATCAAGCTGAAGAAACAGCTGAGGCAGATGCCTGAAGGTCGAACATGATGAAGGATGCTGAATTAAACCAAATGGGCAATAAGTCGTCAATAACTCGACAAGAGCTCATAGTTCCAACACATGCAAGCTAATCTTCAGGCAAAGTGACTTTGAGGAACAATTTGCAGGTTATCAAGCATTTTGCTTGTGTGTGATCATGTAAGTACTGCGCCACAGCTGGCAGATCGCTATAAATTTGCTGGCAACCACCCAACAAGCAGTAAAAGTCATCTGTAACCTGCGTTGCTACGTAAAGACAAGAGGCTGTTCATCTGCGCTTTAAAGCCTCACAAAAACCTTCCTGTCTACGTAGGAGAGCTGATGCCTGACAAGGGCTTCAAAAGTCATTCGGGACATCCCTTTTTCAAAGTGGAGATGCACGACTGCAGACTGTCTGCAGCTACTATTTTGCAGAGCATGGACTAGATGGAAGTTGTCGCTCCATTCTGCTTTCATCTACCTCCCTCGCCAGATGAATTTCATGCTTTGACAGCAAACTTCAGAGTCGTTAAACATACAAATTGAAAAAAAGAGCGGGAGATGAAAAATGTGAGCACTTTTGATGTCATGATTGCCTGACGTGCTTTAAAGCCACATTAGCAATGCCATTGAACACTGAAAAGCAAGAACCTTCTACCTCCTTTGTGTGGGGATGAATTATTCTAAACAAAAAAGGACAAAAGGTTGTCTCCTTGAACAGATTTACAGAATTAGTTACAAGTTTCTTGTCAGTGTCCTTCTCCTGACGACAAGAATGCAAATTTGTCTTTTTTTAGCGTGATCTAATCCGTCTTGGTTGTAATTGTATTTGGCCTATTTGACGTTGATCCAATCTGTCCTACAGGCAAAGTTAAATTGAGCATGCACATACGAGAGGACATAGCTAACTTGTTTTCAAACCAGCAAACAGTTTTCAAGTCATCTAAAGTTTTTTTGTACTCTGCACCCATTTTGACCCTTGAATGTGCCTCGCTTTTCGCAGTTTCACTTTCAAGTTCAGATGTGCATGACGATGCAGATTGTAAAGGCTGTGTTTGATCGGCTCGTGGGACATTATTTGTTTATTTGACTTGTGCACTCAATGAGTGCCTTCTCCTATAATTTTGGATCGATTGGCTGTTATTTGCAGCCGCAATAACACTCCCCTACTCTCTTTAATTGCCATCGTTCGTTAACAACCATGGCAGCTAACAAACTGGTCGACGAGGATTGTGGTTGCTCACATCACGTCACATCGCCACCCCCCCAAAAAAAATCAAACAAAGACCAAAATGCATAAATGGGAAAAAAAACAGCACAAAAGGCATGTGATGGGAAAATTGGAGAAAAAGAGCACAAAAATATATAATAGTTATAGATGGATATATAGACGTCCCTCGCAAAATCAGTCTGATTATCACTCCAATGTGTAAACAAGAAATAACAGGAGTGTAAAGGTGACTATATGGGTGTTATTTCACGTGTAGGGCGCTAATAATGGGAAAAACTAATTATAAAGTCGAAAATATTCCATTTGTTAAGATTGAAACCTATATCAATGAAATGTATCACTCAAGCGTTTGGAACCAATTTACCGTTCTAGATGAGGGATTACCGTAGTACACTAGTAGAGGACATGAAAGAAGAGAAGGAAAGAAAGGTTTCCGTATCACGTCATGTTGTGTAGTTTCTTCTGTAAGTGCATAGAAGTGTATATGAGCCAATGTCTTCATTGTGGTTCTGCTCATGTTGCTGGCCTGTACACACGCATGGCTCTGCCACAGATTGCATGTCCCCTGTGCGCGGAAAAATGACTGTAAAGATGCTTTGCCACGTCTCAGATTGAACGCTTCCCCGTATCGCAAGTAAAACAGGGTTGGCGTGGGGGGGGGGGGTGTAATCAGGCAACATATTCAACATAATTGTTGTATTTAATATCGCAGCGAAGATATCTTGTCGTGAGCTGCCACTCAAAGAATGCAGATAAAGTCTAAAGTGACAATGCTGCTAAAGTTTCATAAATATCATACATACAGCATATATTTGTCTTAGACGCGAAGGTGGAAGAACATCGGCAGTTTTTCATAAACCAGACCAGTAAATATCCACGTGGGCTTGTTGTGCGTTATCTGCTAAATTGAATACTGTTGATAAGGTGAATAGAATTTTCTGGACTGGATGCCCGACATTCCCCCCTCTCCAAATGTACATTTGACCAGCGCGCAGAAGATCATAATGCATGCTTGCCACACAACCAATCTTGGACATTTGAATTTGTTTTCCCATTTTGACAAAATACATTCTAAGAGGGAGTACACAAATTGGTATTCTGCCGTTTCCTCCCCAGTCTAATTTGCTCTACTGTGACCCGCTCCATTCAGATTGTCTATTTCTTTATCTGATCACACATACATAGAAGTGCCATCGGTCAGTACGTTGCTGCTGAGGTGTTGAGTCCTGATCCAGATTGTTAATGTGAAGCTGTGGTGGGAAGCGGGTCTGGCTGAGAGGCGACGTGTCATCGGCATGCGGTGTTTAATGGCATATTTTATATTCCGGGCATGAGGCCTGCGCTGCAGTTGTTGCGACAATGTGCACCTGTCCGCCCGTCTGCTACGTACACCCGTGCATGGATCTGCAGCCGACGGGGTCGCTCGACATTAATATGTCATTGCTCTTTAGTGGCTTTGTGTTGGTAAAAAAAGAAATACATCAATACTACAATCATTCCGCTCGAGTACTCTTAAATTGGTTGTGGAGCAGGTCAGTCACGTCACATAGACATTACGCTACTCACACTGCAGTTAGCAAAGATGCACTTGGAATGCTCCTCATACTTGACATCATATATATGGTTGGCTAATCCTCACATTAGTGCCGAATCCGTGAATGTGAAATGTTGAGGATGCCCAAACCAGTACAAAAACAGTCATATTCTGTCCAAAGCAGTGCCTTTTTCTGGAATTTCCTGCCAAGTTGAAAGCAATAATAATTCAAATACATTAATGATATAAATACAATGATACGTAATAAGATTTTGCAAGATTAAAGCGTGACAGGATTTCTCATTCAGAAAAAATCTTGTCTTGTAAGCACCAGGCCTGGGACAAAAATAAATACATTAATCACTCAATACATGAAGATGAACTTGATAATTTTGCCTTCCTCAATATACTGTATTCCTCAATATACATTGAGTGAACCCTTCTGTCAGTACTACAGTCTCTTCATCTCGTTGGGTGGAGGCGGGGCCGCTAGCATACACACAGACTGCAGAAGACTGTAGCCTTGTGAGGAGCAATGGATGATAATGTAGTCATATTTAAAGTAGTCAATGGCAATATATTTTTATATATTATTTTTATTGTACTTTTCATAAAAGTAATGTTACCACCCAGTCTGGTCTTGTTCTCGTAGACCCAATCTTGTCTCATCTTGTGGACTGTGTGACTTGTGACATCCCTAGAGGCGACTATTTGAAGACATTCAGTATATTAGTCGGATAAACCAGTCCAGGGTGTACCCCGCCTCTCGCCCAAAGCCAGCTGGGATAGGCTCCAGCATACCTGCGACCCTAATGAGGTTAAACGGCATTAAAAAATGAATGAATTGTAAACATATACTCATTTTAAATCTGGTTTCTAGTTTTGTTTGGGTCATTAAGAACATGACAAACACAAAATGAAAGTGATTATGAAAAATTTCAGTTTGTATGATTAACTTTGCTGTGATGGGAAAACATCCTAATCTCCTGTCATCTGAAGATAATGAGCTAATCTGTAGAGGGTCTTAACTGCAGCATTGCTGGCACTCGGACAGCGTCAAGTCCAAAAATGTCTCTCTGATGTCAGGTAGAGACTTCCTGCTGCTTCAGCATTACCGTTTAAGACGGGTCACCTCATTCAAAAAGCTGGAGAACATAACATCTTATCTGACATCCTGTTGGATCTGGTATCCCTGAACCCCCACTGCTGTGGACTTGCCTCTCTCTCACTATGCTAATCATGGTTCTCTTATCTTGGTATATGTGCTCCTTGCGTGTCCTCTTAATTCATTAGAACACCCCTTACCGTCCGCCAAAGGCCATGCATCTGGCCTCTTAGCTTTTAATCAAGCACATTAAGACATCAGCGGGCCGCTCCATGGTGACACCGGGACACCCGGCTGAACGCTCTCAAATGGAAATCAGGACATTTATTCGTGTGCCTCTTCATTAACGAGACGAGGCATGATGTAGTGTTATTGGATGAAAGCCTGCCCAACGGAAATATCACAAAATACAATCTTCATGAGCACCAGTGAAGGCTCACAATGCTGCACGCGTGGACGCAGGAGGGATGCTAAACAATCATTTACAGCATCTGACGCGTGCTCAGGCTCTGGCTGGTGCATTTAAGGGTTTTAAAGTTGCGACGGAACTGAGCTGTCGTGTCATTGGCCCAGACTTCATCCAGTATTTCTGTAGTACAAAGTCCTTTAAATGATTTTTTTTTGTCAAACAGTAAGCTTTTGCACATTGTTGGGCAGTTCTTGAACGCACCACGGTTGTGCACCATTTTCTCTAATGATAAGCGGCATAGAAAGTGGATGGATGGCTGGATAGTTCAGGAAGGGGTGGTGTAGTGTTTGTAAGAAGATTTCGCCACAATTGAGCGGTCCCCCGCGGGAATGCACACGGGCTGAGATGTTGCACTGGAACGGTCCAAACACTAAGATGATGATGTAGCTAGCGAAACATTTTCTCCCAAGCAAATACCCCGTCAAGGACAGCCATGTATGCGCACTCTCACACTGCAGCTTGTGTCGGGCGGCGTTTACTTTGTCAGAGCGGAACAGATTGTGTGTGAAGGTGTTTGGAGGTTGTGGGTTACAAAACCAAGTGTAATCCATTTTTCCATACCACACCGGTTGGATGTTAATGACCCTCTGACATAAATATTCCCACCCGATTCATTGAAAGACCCTCCCGCCTGCTAGCTTAGGGAGTGGTGGGTGGTGGTGGCGGCGGTGTTGGAGCGTTCCTCTGTCAGCCATGTTCTGTATATGGAGCAGGGATAAGACCCCGGTTAATCTGATACCGTGGCTGCCCGTGCGGAACCAGACCGCCCCCCCCCCCAACCCCCCATTGCCAGTCCAGCTGTCACCGGCCTGCTTGTGTGGCCGACTGGATGGCTGCCCACACACATGCAAGCTGACCCATGACTTGCGCACACACGTACACTGCCTGTAATCCACATATGAGCATACCACTTTGGTCTTAATCTGTTTTGCAAAGTGTAGTTGTATGCTGGCTGTAAAAATCCACAATTTGCTTGCATGACGTTTACTGAACTGTTAAAAATATGAGGTTCAGTTTAATACGTAGTCCCAGTCTGAGGGATTTACACTCAAGTTTTAAAGCTGATTTCCACCCGACTCGCCGGGCATGAATCTCAATTGACAAAATAGCAGCAGTCAATTTTAGGACAAATCATTTTGACGCTGCCAGAAGTGTTCTCAGATGCACACTCGTAGCTTGGGAAGAGCATTTATGAGTTACACATCAAGTTCTCAACAAAGTGCGAGTTAGTTTGACAGACTTGTCTGCGTCTTTCTTATCTTCCCTTTCGACGCCTCACATGCACACACCGCAACTAACTCGGCCGTGCTTCATAACACCGTCCATCCATTTTGTGGCGATCCTGAGTCGCACAGGACATTCGCTCTTTAGCCACAACACCGTGAAAGAGGACAGAGGGCCATCAAACCACAGACGGCGTTTACGCATGTGGCTGTGAGCAGAACGTCATTACGCTAAACAGCGCCCCCAACTACATATCTCACATGGAGCGGCCCGTGCCACACATGCTCAAACGCTTCGCTTGGCATCCAGAACAATGAGAAGGATGGCGATGACTGCACTTCCACCTCCTCCCGTTTCCCCCCTCCTTAGCCTGCAGCGTGTCAGTTTTCCTTCTCGACGAGACGGGGCGTTCGAGGAGGTGCGAGCCGTGCTGCGGTATGAATTTAAATGGGCTGGAACCTCTGACGTGCCCGTGAGCACAGCCATAAAGTCCAGGAAGGGGGGAGAGAAGCCCAGCCTGAGTTGGAAATCTCATCAGCCCAGCTATGCAACACGAGGGCACCCCAAGCAGCCGTGCACGGGCACAGTGGCGGCATCCCGGCTTGACCGTGTAATCGTACACTGTCTGTGGCCATAAATTGCCGGAATACGGTTCACGTGTTGTTTGATTTGCTGCGCTTCCCCTCTGACCTTGAGGAGATTGCTTTAAAATTCTGCAAAGCTCCACCGTCCCCAGTGCAGAAAATGCTTTACTGTGCTGCTTGGTTGCGACTCTCCGTTACCCGAGCGTCCGATGGAAGTGCTGGATGCAGGCACGCTCACGCCTTTTTTCCATGTCTATGGCCTCTGTGCTCCCTACTCCGTCTTCCTGTGTTTTCTGCAAGATGGTATGGGGCTCTAATTTGCACAATCGGCCATGCCCCAAAACTCTGTTAATGGAGGTTTTTTTGGTTTGTTCAACAAAATAACAGGAAGTTATTGACTAACGGGCACTGGCAATTAAAAAAAAAGTTTCCTGGTTTCCATGTAAACTAGATTACCCAGAATGCCTTGTGGGCATATTGTAAATAACAGTTCCACATTGAATGCTAGTTTGCTGTTGTGTCAACTTACCTGTTGTGTGCTGTTTATTTTTTTTGTTTTGTACTACCGAGATGATATTTTAGCATTACTTTTGACAAAAGTACAATGAAAAAATAAATAAATTGCAATTTGAAGTTAAGCGGCATAGAAGATGGATGGATGGATATATTGCAATCTAAACGTTACCTCGCATTGCTCCTCATGAGGCCGCACTCTTCTGCACTGTGTGTATGCTGGTGGCCCCACCTCCACCCACCAAGACAAAGAGACCCTACAAAACGCTTTCTATTCAACAAAGGTGCCAAGGCAGGGCCGAGACCCCGCAGGTTTTCTTTCCAGCCAGTCACGAAAGCAGGTGGTTTTAATGATTAACACCTCCTTCACTCTGAGGGAAGCACCTCATCAATTAAAGCACCTGCTGGTGAAACTGGTTGCAGACAAAACCTGCGGGGTCTCGGCCGCCCATGGCATGAGTTTGACACGCGTGTGCTAAGGTGTTGAGAGCAATGCACAGAATGAAGTCCTCCTGCCTGTGGAGGTGCGAGATAAGGAAATCGTGTACATGGGAATATATCGAGTTCATTTTTATTTATTGTGTTGATTCATCTATGTGTTATCATCCCGGGCCTAGTGCCCATGAGACTTTATAGAGCGACAAATCTGGTCGCGTTTTAATTTTGTGGGATCTTGTTTGTAGTTTCTAGTACCCTGTTCTGTTTGATGAGCCTTTGCACTGTGTCGTCAAGCTAGTTGTTGGCTCTTGCCTGCAAATTGAAGGGCAGCTTCTTCAAGCAAGCTAAAGTGCCCCCGTGAGGCCATCTCCCGTATGGAGTTGTAACGACGGGCTACATGGACAGCCTATTATGATGCGTTTGTGAGTGTGGGTGAACGGAGCCAAATCTAAAAAAAAACGGAAGGTAGTGCCAAATCTTTCCGTGGAGGTCCATAGTTAACAAATGTGTGTTTGTGTTGTGTGGATTACATTGTGTGATGGACTTCTTCCACCCCATCACAAGCACACACCTCCACCTCCATCTAATTACTCAAACAGGGACATGCTTGAAGTAACATGATTTGAATTGTAACACCTCATTGTGCACCAAACGCACTTTGCTGCATCCAAAGCATGTACTTTGACCCAACTCTGACAAAACCAAGCCGCGTGTTCCGCACACAATGCTGCTAAAAGAGAAGAACGTGCATGTGCGTATGAGCTGACATCTACAGTGACACACGATGTCAACTTCAGAGTTTTTACGCCTTATTTCTCCTGTTTTTGCTCAATATTCAGACAATAATGAAAGTGACACTGATACAAAATCAAATTCTGCGATTGATCGTGATTTATTTAAGTGCAATTTTTGCTACGAGAGTCTGTTTTAATTTCAGGTTTATTTTATTTACAAGTTCTTGACAATCCAATTACAATATTAAATGCTCTTCAGTCTATTTCTTTTGATACAATGTACTCACTTTATTATGCCATATATTACCATTACATTCATGAAAAACTGGTCTCTAAATAGTATCATCTATTGGCTATAAATTGTAGGACAGCAAAATGTGTTATCGTGACCGGCCTAATCTGTTAAGTAACTCAGTTTGGCGATTAGTTCCTGCTCTTTATTTCAGTTATCATTCTTTGAAAAATAACCAAAACCAACATTTCCAAATGTTATTTCGGTCAGCCCCCAGGGTGCTCAACTTTGTGACGAAAGACAACGCGATCACAATTTGCCTTGTTCACAGTTCAGTGAATGTTTTAGAGTTGGCTCTTGACTATGTAATCCAACTGTATTTACAATGAGTCATCATATTCAACAATGCATTAGAAATATGCTCGCTTATGATACACATCAACCGAAACCAAGGTTGGAGGTTCAATTAATTGTGATTTTGCTTTTTGCCAAAATTGCCCTGTCCTTCGTCCTATTTAAGTTTAACGTGCAAGAAGCTTCGCTCATCTTCTCAGCTCTTTGCATGGGATGTTCCGCATGCTTCTTCTACTGGGTTGAACAGGCTGCTTGTTGATTAGTTTGGGCTCTGCTGCCACCTAGCTGGAGGATTGTGTATTGCTCCAAAGCATGGAGACACTGAAAGACCCCTTAGAAACACTCAGGGGCATGGCGTGAGTTCTTGCCCTTGTCAGAACCACTTGCACATGTGTCACATGATCTGTGACACGTGCTACTTTGTTTATTGCATACTTCCGGCCTGTGAAGTATTTCCACTGGTTTAGTATACGCACTTGAGTAACTGGACCAACCAAACCACACGAGTTGTTTGACTTTCTACCATGCTGGTGAACGGAACGCTAAATGTTATCTGATGTCTTCTTCTTAGGACATTGTGGTAAGCCTGCCGTGAACGTGTCAACTGTCACTTGGAATTGGAATAATGATTCACTTCTGGTCCATTAATTCAAGCAGTTTTTATTTTTCGTATCGTAATCAGTATTTCTATTTCAATGTTCCGGCATCTGAAGACGCATTTCAGGAATACTTGCCATGGTACATTAGTCCTGCTGTAACTTTCAGTGGTTACTACGCCCTCAGTGTAATGTCTGATTGGTAGTCTGCTGATTGGGTCTGTAGGTGAGTCAGTGAACCTGCACCACCAGTTGGATCCATCAGACCAATGTAGACGTATCCGATCCTTCAAGACCAACAGGCAGCGCTACATCCTGACAAAGTATCTTAGCAGCAGGTGTGCGGCCATTGATGATCCCCGCCGACTGTTTACAATGACTCATCGATCTGCTGACCCCGCCCAACCCCCACGGAGCACTGAGTTAAAGCACCAGTTCGTGCACACCTTCAACACACAGCCCCCTGTCTGATCGCCTGCAGGACCCGCTGTGCTCTGATAATTCCACTACAGACGCAGACGGCAGGAATGCTTTCCACGTGGCCAGACTGCCTCTTTTTGAAGTGTGTGTTTTTAGAGTTGGACTTTGAATGATGCGAGGATTAAGATTACCTGTGATGGCGATCCGCATCCAGCCTGGACCTGTCACCTTGCATTCCGTGTCCTCTTCCCACCTTTGTCCTTGTCTTTCCTTCTCCCCTATCCTTTGGCCCTGTTTCGCCTCCTCTTCCTCACCCCCTTCTTCCTCTTCCTTTCCCTGCACTTGTTTGAGTCTATTTCAGTAGCAGCAACAGAGCAGCCCGCTGCGATGGCGGCATGGTTTCCAGCACTTTGGCCGAAGGTCACATTATCACTGGCTGGTGAGGAGGAGGAGGAGGGGTTGTTGGTGTGATGCGGCGTGATAGTGATATCAGAGTGAGCAAATTAACACATGGTGGCTGTTCACACTCACTGTTGGCTAAATGTTCCAGTTGGGAAGATGAACCAGCTGCCCCAGGGGAGGGATTTCGGGTCAAATGTCCCAGGGTGCTTTGAGAGGAAGGCTGCCAGCGTGCATATTTGTGCAAAGCCTTTTTTGAGATCTTCAGCCACCTCTGGGAAAAGAATAATTCCTGTCTTGGCGGGGGATCGGCACTTGGAAGGAAAAACCTCCAAGAGCTGCCAGAAACTCAGCAAAACAAATCCCGCTCCAAGTGGTAATCCATCTTTCATCGGGGACACCTGTCCTTCTGTTGCTGATCCTTCAGGGTGACACTGGTCTTCATCCTCCAGCCTCCCTTCCTCTCCCTCGCCTGGTGCTCTCGCTGCAGCTCCATCCAAGCAAGACTCCGAGAGGCGGTTAGTGACAGATGGCGGGGGCGTGGGGACTGATGTTCTTGCAAGTCCGCCGCTGGAGTTTGGAAGATTCCTCTTGACTGCTTTTCCAAACGTGTCACTTAATGACACTTCTCGTCCAGTTCTTGCCTTTCCCCTGTCCCACCTGCGCCCAGCCGCTCACCATCAGCGGGGCTCCGGTTGGCGTCGCTGGGTGCCTGTAATCTTGACTGCAACACGGCGTGTCACAGGAAGGGCTTGTGAGCTCTAATGATTATGTAGTAAGGATTTATTCTTCGCCCTCCCTCCTCTCCGTTTGCGTCCCTCCTCTCCGTGCATCTCCCTCCCTCTCGGACGCTCTGCAACTCCAAAGACTACAGACACTTTTTTTCCCCTCACAACACTGTCGGGTGCGTCATCACAACCTCTGTGGTGCTCTGCTACAAGTCCCACTGTAGCGCACATCAACAGGTTTGCCCTTGACTCGCTCTCTGGGACTGATTCCGTGTGGAATTCATCAAGGTTGAAAGCGAGGCAGCAACTGGGCTTCTTCTTTGTGATCGCTTCTGTCTGAAAGAAGGATGCCTCACTCTGAGCCAAGAGGATGGACAATTTGTGTCGTACTTAATAAGCCAGGATTATTGATTAGAAACAAAGTTGTGATTATGTGACCCATAAAAGCGTCCCATTATTAGTAGGCTGTTTGCTCTTCATGTGATACAGAACCTTCGTTCCTACCCCTCTTTTTAAAAGGTGCCAGTTTTGTTTTTCCATTTTAGATAAACAAAAAGAGCTTGGCTATGCTTTAGTGTAGCCAGTTCTTGGGGCGAGGGTTGGACGAATTACTTGCAATTCTCTGCCAAAATGCTAGGGGGCAGTGTTGTTCTGAGCGGGCGCAACCCGCCGGTTGACTGGCTATTTAGCCGCCTGTGTTGTAAGGATGCACATAACGGTTATTTTCTAAAGTGTGTTTTAGTTTGTTGTTTTAATTGTTCCCTTAATCAATTAGGCCATAGACCAAAAATATAATTTATCAAGAAAACTAAAATAATTTTATTATTATAATGTTGTAATATTATGACGTAGAACAATTTTAGCAACATGAAGTTGAAATATTAAAGACCAAACATTTTTTTGAAGAAACAACAAGTGGAAAAATATTTGGAAAATTAGGTTGCAGAAAAAGTTATGTTAAAAGAAAGTCAAAATATTCAGAGAATAAAGTCAAATTTTTTAAATCAAAATATTAAGAGAAAAAAAGTTGTATTCACACAATTTTACAAGAATAAGATTATTTTCTAACAGTCGTAATATTTTGAAAAACACACAAAACAAAATAAAATTCAAATTATTTGAATATCCATCCATTTTCTTCCGCTTACCCGAGGTCCGGTCGCGGGGGCAGCAGCCTAAGCAGGGAAGCCCAGACGTCCCTCTTTCCGGCCACTTTGTCCAGCTCTTTCCGGCGGATGCCGAGGCGTTCCCAGGGCAGCTAAAAGACTCTCCAGCGTGTCCTGGGTCTTCCCCGAGGGAGGCCTCCTACTGGTTGTACGTGCCCAGAACAACTCCCCAGGGAGGCGTCCGGGAGGCATCCTAACCAGATGCCCGAGCCACCTCATCTGGCTCCTCTCAATGCGGAGGAGCAGCGGTTCTACTCCGAGTCTCTCCCGGATGACAGTGCTTCTCACCCTATCTCTAAGGGAGAGTCCAGCCCCTCTAAGTGAAGGGACCAGACACAGAGTGGCTCAAAAGACCCTGATGATGAATTAAAAACATCGGACTTCGTTTTCCCTCGCCTGGACGCGGGTCACCCGGGGTGCTCTTCTAGAGCCAGGCCTGGATGTGGGGCACAATGGCGAGCGTCCGGTGGCCAGGCCCATACCCATGGGGCCCGGTCGGGCACAGCCCGAAAAGGTAACGTGGGTCCCCCTTCCCATGAGCTCACCACTCGTAGGAGGGGCCAAAGGGGTCGGGTGCTAAGTGTGCTGGGTGGAGGCGGAGGCTTTGGCGGTCCGATCCTTGGCTACAGAAGCTAGTTTTTTGAAAATTAGGTTGGGAAAAATGTATAACCATGGGAATCATGTCAAGTTATAATAATAGTCATATTTCTGAAGAGTAATTAAGATTTCTTTCCAAATATCAAAATGGCAACGTTGGGTCCTTTGATTTTTCACTGTGGGCCTCGCTGGAAAAAGTTTGGACACCCCTGATCTAGATGGACCAAATCAATACGAACCGAACGAAAACAGTGATTTGGTCCGCAGCAACTTCAGAAAACAGGCAAAAATATCCATCACTGTTTTCCAAAGTCAATGCTTATGTGTGGGAATAGAGTACTTTGTTATGTTAGAACACGACAATATTACAGTCGGCCTGTTTTTATGGATGACCAAGGAAATCCTCAAAATATCACATTTGAGAGGCTGAAATCAGAGCGTATTTACATTTTCAAACAACACATGATTAATGGACGAATTCTGTATAATAGTTGTTGATTACTAGGATAATTAATTCATCAATTAATTGTTGCAGCTCTACTGCTTAGTCGTCGTAGTACGTGTAGCGGAACGGTGTTGATTGTACAACTTGCATGCATAAGTGCTCATGTTTACGTGTTTTTTGCCGAGACACTTGTGTTGGCGGACTTTTGTCATTTTTGCAGAAGGGGAAAAACTCCACATTATGTATGAAAATAAAAAACAGAGCAATCACAGCTCTGTGATCCGTGTCATGGTTGACATGAGTTTACAATGTTTTGGATGTTCACGTGAAGCTCCACCGGAGGGTTTGGTACGTCAGCGCGGTGACACTGTGGCATAACAAAGCTTTCCATCTTCCACTTTGGTTATGCTGCTTGTCTTTGTAAGTGCAGGAGTCTCCACGCTGGCAGGTTTCCAGCGGTTGGCCATCTTTGAGAAGATGATGACTAAAGAAAATGTCCCCATGCTCAGATATGCTTGAAGCAGTAGATGACGACCGGTTCTGCCTCACCGTGTACGGATCCAATACCCCTGGCAAGTAAAGAGGAAGTAACAGAATATGCTTTCAAGACTTTTTTTGGGGTCTTACAGTTTCTTTTCCTTGAATTACTCCGTGACATTTCAGCGGATTTGCAGGCTTTTCCAAACGTACAGAAGTTCTTAAATGAGGTGTGAAGCGTACGGCCACCAGTGCAAAATGTCATTCTGATCCTCATGACATTTGTTACCTGGTAATTGTCACTGTGCTATTGTGTCCCCCTACCCAGCGCATCAATCTCCATTATATCAGCTCAGCTCTGACCTTGATTGACCATTGCGGCACTTATTTCTGACTCAGCAGAATGTGACAAACTGAGTGTAGTGAAAGGTCACAGGTATTTTTTCAGGCAGTCTGCTCGGGATTTCGTGCCTTTTTTATTTGTGCGTTTTCCTCTGAGGGACTGACGATCCGGTCTGCTTCAGCTGGGTCGGGCTTGAGCCCCCCTAGAGTTCGGTGGGAGAAATGCACACAGTGAGGGTGACGGGTGGCACTATGCACGCTGTGTCATGTGGTGGCCCCTTGCTTATGTTTGCATCCGCTACCACGTCAAACCTAGGGACGTTTTCAAACTGGCAAAGCGTAAAATCCATTCATCTTCATTTTCACCCTGCACATGAATCCCAGGAAAAGGGAGACCTTTCTCTGAGGCAGCAGGACATGGAGGGATTTTATGTGCCGCCAGGGCTGCAGTAGACACGTGTCAGCGATG
Organism: Oostethus manadensis; assembly: GCA_024372805.1. Lineage (NCBI taxonomy): Eukaryota > Metazoa > Chordata > Actinopteri > Syngnathiformes > Syngnathidae > Oostethus > Oostethus manadensis. The sequence goes on along the minus strand of QODF01000193.1, from coordinate 560,783 downwards.
CGGTCCTCTGTGGACGCACCATGTGACCTGCATTGATCTTTTCGTCTAATAAATGTCCACAAGGCCTCAGGTCCTGATCAACAGCTTGCAGAGGTCCTCGATTCAGAGGTGATCAATGAAGCAAACAAACGGAGATGCAAAAAGAGAAAATTGTGTATTGGCTTGTGGTTTCAGACTTCTTGGAGACAACATTTTTAGAGTGCTTTGTTGGGTAATGTGCTGGATTTCTGCCATGGTTTGGTGTTTTGTTTGCGTACGTTAAAGTTGGTTTGCTTCCTGTGTGAAAAGATTTGTGTAGTGTTAAGAAAAGGAAGAAATACAAATCCTAAAATAGCATTCATTCATCCATTTTCTATGCCGCTTATCCTCATTAGGGTGGTGGGTATGCTGGAGCCTATCCCAGATGACTTTGAGCGAGAGGCGGGGTACACCCTGGACCGGTCGCCAGCCAATCGCAGGCAGACATACAAACATTCCCACTCTAATGGACAAATTAGTTGCCACTTCATATTTATAAAATAGGACTATTTAGTTTTCATGTTCAAATAGATATTCAAAAATTCATAAATGGTAAACAGATTGAAAATTTGAACATGTGTGTACAATAAATATAAGTAAAGCAAAGGTGACATTGAAAAGAAATGTATGAATCATTTGTTGGTCACGTTCAATGAATGTGTATTGCTTAATATTGTGGAATTGGCCTCATTTCTGTTATTGTAACGCTACTGTCTTTTGTTGATGACCTCCTCAGGTCTTTGTGAGAGTTTACTCTGGCGGGCTGGCGCTGACCGTGAGGTGCGAGCGAGGCTTCTGCACAGGTGGGCTGGCGGGGGAGGAAGTAACGTGAGGAGCGGCAGCAGAAGGAAAGGCGGACATATGCTCTCCCTCTGTGGCCTGGCCGTCCCGCCTCACAGGACAATATGGCAGAATGGGGGGAAACTGCTCTGCTGAGTTGTGGCCTTTACCAATGCTCCTTCTGATCTGGGTTTGCCCGGAGCTATTTTCAGTGTTCTTGTGACCGGGAAAATCGACAAGGTAGACGGCTGGACTTGGCGGTTTTATGTCCCGAGAGGACACATTTATTCTGGTTTGGGTCTGACTGTCCAACAGTTTCAGCTTTCATCTTGCGGCCTGCACACTCCACGCTAGTTAGCATGTAGCTATGTTAATAATAGGGGTTGGTGTTAGGCTTTGGGTAGGATAGAGCTATAGAAGGTTAGGTTTATGGCTTGGTCGCTTTAGGGTTAGCACAAATATCATCATTTAATAACGATTGATCATTATTTATTAAATAATAAATACATCAAATAAAAATAATACTTTATTTCACATTAGTGGAAAGAGAGTTTTGCCGTTATGTCCCAGGAAGCACAGATGCTTAATGGTTTGACGGGTTGATAGAAGCTCCATTGGTTGCTGGATGTTGGTGCCAAACTGTCTGGGGACACCCAGAGCGCCAAAAGTTTCTTTTTATGTAAGCACGCATCCTACACAGGTGCCTGAGTGCATGTGTCTCTGTAATGATACTGAGCATTGTTATCTTTGTAAAGGCAGTTAAAACAGATTATACAATTTCCAGTGAGTGTAATTGTCTTTTCGTGTCCTTGTGAGACCGCAATGTAGCCTCACAGGACGCTCTCTACAGCCACATCACTCGCACGCTTCCTGACACTTAACTGCAGGCAGCTTCTATCATGGCTGGTGTAAGGGCGCCCTCTAAAGACCGCTTGCAGCCTCACAGGACGCTCTCCACAGCCACATCACTCGCAAGCTCCCTGGCACTTAACTGCAGGCAGCTTCTATCATGGCTGGTGTAAGGGCGCCCTCTAAAGACCGCTTGCAGCCTCACAGGACGCTCTCCACAGCCACATCACTCGCAAGCTCCCTGGCACTTAACTGCAGGCAGCTTCTATCATGGCTGGTGTAAGGGCGCCCTCTAAAGACCGCTTGCAGCCTCACAGGACGCTCTCCACAGCCACATCACTCGCAAGCTCCCTGGCACTTAACTGCAGGCAGCTTCTATCATGGCTGGTGTAAGGGCGCCCTCTAAAGACCGCTTTCAGCCTGATGCTGCACCCAACGTTTGGTCCTTCAGGCTCCCCAAGAGAGGTGCAAAATGAAAACCAAGGTGTCACAAATGATGCATGCTTGTCAGTCTTTTCTGGGGCTTTGTAGCGAACACGGCAGCCTCACCAGTTGTATAATCCTCGGGGTGAGTAAAAATGGATTTGGATGGAGTAAGCCAGCGTGCAGGACTGTCCACAGCCTCACTGGTCCTGCAAGCCTGCAAACATGTCCAGTCTAAATCTCTCTTTTTGTGCAAACAAAAGGCAGCAGAAGCCCACTGACCTCCAATGTCAGCATTAAAAAAAAGCCGTCATCTGGCTGTAAAAGCCGCTGCTCCATCTAACCATACGGGCGGCGTGGCGGCACACGTAATCAGAGGCTGCTGGCACCGCCCTCTCCCCTTCTTGTGTCTCCAGAGGCCCCGGACAACAGACGGGTCACAGCAAAGCCACATTTCAAATCCGGTGTGCAGATGGACACCAGTGGTGGTGCTTCTAAATCCTCGGCTACTTGGCACCCGGCAGCGGCAGGGTCCATTTCGGTGCTGCTATGAATCACGCCTTAATGTTAGCTCGGCTACCTGCTGAAAGTGAATCTGTAAAAATAAGCTTTTAGCAACGTTCCATCTGTCCTAGCTCGTCTTTGAGCATGGACTGATGAGTCGTGGGAGCACCGGACATACCATTTTACCATTATACACACAGTTTAAGTACACTGGAGACTCCTGTACTGCACTGTGAGGTACTGCACTGTACTGTATGTATGATGAAGATTAGGTACACTGTAGTACGTACATAGTTTACTTACTAAGGAACTAGGTACTGTATGTACTACACAGTACTGCAGAAAAACTGTAGTTGTACTACATAATAGATTAGTAGTGCATATACAGTATGGTACAATATGAGTATTGTCCATAGTATGTGGAGTGGACTGCTACCTACTTACAGTATAGTAGTAGTTTGAATACTAACGCTGTAGTTTAGTAGTGTACAGTTAGTAGTATGTGCTATAGTTAGTAGTGTGCATACTACCACGTGTACACTACAGAAGTAGACAGGGTGCCCAAAGTGTGGTCCAGATGAAATCAGAAGTTATTGTAGGTATGTGTGTACAGTTTGAACAGCCTCCTGCAGAGGACAAGGACAGACAATGAATTAGTCCCGCCAATAAACAAAAGCTGACAACTAGAAAATGTAAATGTGCTCTTAGTGGGCAAAGTTTGGACACCAACTGTGCATGATGCCGAATACCCTACAAAACTCTGTAGTACTATGTTGTTAATACAGAAACACTATGTAGTACGCACTTATACTATGTGGTAGCACTACGTAATCACGGAGTAGTATGTTCAAAGTACTTAAACATACAACGTGACCAATCATTGTGCACGCCGTGTTTGTGTCGTCTTACCTACAAAGCGCAAATCATAAAGTGACTCCTTCATCCCACCGCTTCCATCGAGGCCCCGCCCCCATTCACCCTGCCCTTGCGTTACCCCCGAGACCGATGGCCGTAAAGCGCGCGCTCGCCTCATTGGGCAAATTGTGGCTCCTGTTCTGCCCTTTCAGCACTTCTGCTGCTATTCTTAGCGCTGTTCCTTTCAAGGCTTCTTATCATTATTTTGCCTGGCGGCTTGGCGGAGGCGAGGTGAGTTTCGGGCCGGCCTAGCTCCCGGCAACAGCGCGTCCATGCCCGGTGTAATGTGTCTTGGACTGTATTAACATTCGGCCAACTGACGTGGGGACAGTACCATGCCGTGTCAAGGCCCATTTAAAAGGCCTACTTTGACTCTGTGAAGTCATGCGAGCGTAAACGGTATCAGTTTTGTACTGACTTTGAAGATTGGAGTTGCAAACACTGCACAGGAAAGGACTTGACTTTAACAGGCAGTTTAACACATGTTGGGGTAAAGATTCTCAACTGTTCTCAAATTTGATATGGGCTGGTCGGTCCACTGTCACTAAGCTTTGAGACCGGCCCGTATTCTTAAGTGTGAGGCTGGATGGCTACGCGATTAGCAGCCTATAAAAAATGCAGCATGATAAGATTTTATAGATTGGCAAGCATGCCCATAATTAGTTGTGTATGCAAGTGTAAAGTTTTCACTCAGTTCTTTCAATGGATGAGCTTCTGCTGCTGTTTTTGGTGGTGTTTGTCGCCCTTTACTGGTCAGACGTGGTATTACAGCTTTTAATGGCTACAGAAGTGTGTAAAGATTACATACACACTTGTATTCAAGTCCATGTTTACAGCATAACTGGTGCTCTTTCTGATCTACTTTCTTAGCTGTCCTCACCTGATCATGTTTGCTTTTGTAAAATCCTTCTTACGAATGTCATATGCCTTAAAAGTTGCTCACCCCTCGTGAAGCTGCAGTAAAACTTCCCGAAGCGACGTGAAGGAAGTGGGCTGCAGATGGCGCTGAGCGGGACGGGCGACGCAGTGGAGCGGCAGATGGCGCAGCAGCGGCCTGATGGATGTTCTGTCGAAAGCAGTCGACAAGGAACCTGCTGCCGCTCCCACACGCACACACACACGGCAAATCCCGTAGAATGATTTATCAGGCATGTTTTTTATATATTTTTTGGTTTGCACTTGGAAAAGACCTAAAGGTTGTTTCATCAATCACAGCAACATTCATCAATTAAAAAGTCCACTTAATCAAACCACAATTGCTGACTTCAGTTCTCCCTAATATGGCAGCTTTCATGCCGACTTCAAGCAGCTCTTTTAATTACGGGCTGCAAATTAGAGCGGAAGGTGAAGATTCACAGGCCGTGCTTCCACGATGGCCCTGACATTTGACCTTTGATCCTGAGCTTTTTCTTATTTGGCAATCATTTCTGTAATTCTTAAAAGCATGTTCTCTGGTCCTGGTTTTCCTGGCCAGCAGCTTGTATTTCTTTTGGTCTGAAAATACAGCAACCAAATCGCTTCAGATAGTTATTTATTCCAAGTGTACCGTCGGCACTTCCTTTGCTTGTAAACACCTTCACCTCTTTCTCACCATGAGCTTCCTTCATTTCTTCCTGACCAGGACGGAACTTATTGATGAGGCGGGAAACTGACAGGTTTGTGCAACCTTCTCATGCGAGGTTGCCAAAGAGATGTGCCTTGCAGCCTCCGAGCGTCTGTTCTCACACATCTCCGGCGGTACGGTATCGCCAGCCAATTGACCTCCTTCATCACAGTATGTCTTGTGTAAACCTGAGACAGGAAGAACATCAAATCAAAAGCACCAAATGAATACATCCGCCATGCCCCGGTGCGAGCCCGGAGTTTGCGTTAGAGAGCGAGTGTTTGAGGCAGTGTGCCAGCAAGAACACTTGGTTGTGTGGAGAGGACATATGCATGTCAGCATCCGATAGGTCTGATCTGCATTCCCACGAAGTATCAGGGTCAAAAATACACTATAGTATTCTGTCTGCAGCGTGGGGGGATGGAGCGTTCAAGGGCCGTCCAACAAAGTGGGATGCGTCGCTGCATCGCACCATAAACATGCAAAAACTTTGGGATTTCTCACTATATTATTTTATTTTCAAACTTGAAATGCCCCTATGTTGAATTCAATGTAGTTATTTACAAATGTTTGTTATTTAAAAAAAAATCTCTTTGGGCCTGAAAGCTTCGCATTACCCAGTTTGGCCCCGCCCCCGCACTGGTCCTGGGCCCCGGCCTGGTGTTTGGGGACCCCGGCCTTAAAGGATATGATAGTATTGTGCATAAACAAGCAATGCCGGGAGTATCATCCACATCGGTATTAATACCACAAATACACATAAGGTTTTTGTGTGTTTAAAAACAGGCATAGGAAAAGTGGACGTTATTTGCTTTGCTTTGGCAAAGTTGGTCTCTTGTGTGATAAGTGTTACCTTTGACTTGAGAGCGCACGCGCACAGATGTTAAAGGAGGACATGTTGCAGTTCAGCCACAGCGCCAGCAGAGGCCGCTGTCTCTCAGCAGAGTACAAGCCTGAAAGAATCCATCGCTCTTGCTCTCCAGCTGCTCAGAGGGTCTCATTTTGCGACGATGAATCAAATTAGTCCAATTTCAATTAGCTGTCAAAACTGACAAATGGATAATAAGCATTAGCAGCCGCTTCTGCTGCTTTTTCTTCTGGTTGGAGAGTGAGGATAAAGTGCGTAAGCGTGCCCTTGCAGTGCTTGAGTGCAGGAAATAAGCGCTCAGGCAAACCCCCTGCTCAGCTCTTTTCTTACAGCAGCTGAGATGAATTAGTGTCATATAAATACTTGAGTGAACTGACAAGCAAACCGGGTTGTAACTGGGTCGGATCCGCTCGTAATTTGCCTCATGAATCATCCGTGTTAATTTTATTTGCTGCCAAAAGGACACCAGGGAGTCCTGCGCCTGCACAGCTGACGGCGGGAAAGCTCTTGTTGATGCACCGTGTTCGTATATTGCATCTTGTAGACCCTCTGCTTTGGATCACATCCAAGTCCCGTTTGGGAATTTTTAAACTCTTTTTTATGGAGGCCATTTTTGCACAGCACCCTGCCCATAAAGTGTGTCATGGCGTCATAACCACTCCATTGCTGCCACATATTTGACCATATTGGGGTGTAACCGCCTGGTGACGGGCATCAGGAATGGGTCAGGTGACCTAGAGTTATATCCTGGAGTAACATCTAGAAGACTAGTTCTGTAGATCAGTGGTTCCCAAAGTTTTTGCACTCCCGTACCCCTTTTGAGCTTTCGTCTGAAATTACAGTATGTACTGCCGCACACCTAAAAACTTGCATTTTTATCTTCATTGACTTGAAATGTTCCAACAAAATGAAGTGGGTAATTAGTTTTATTGTAATTCCGGGTCAAGGATGTGTATTTAGCATGGTGACATTTTGCTGAAGTGTGACACCAGCACTGATGAATAGAAAAGAAATCATCCTGCATGTTTAATCCCGGTCCGACGTCTGCATCCTTCCTTTTGCATGGCTTGAGTTTGTGCATCCCTGTTTTTGACCACTCATGATGGCCACCTGCATATTCATTTCCTACCAAATGAAAGACAATGTTAACCATCAAGATAAAGCAGCGTCCGAAGTGAAACAACACAAAGCGACGACACACGCATGTCACAAAAGCTGCACAATGCGCTGACTAAAACATCCAACTTATTTGTTCATATGGCGCACACAGCAATGAAAGAGTCACGCTATGTCTGCGCCGTGAGGCGTTCAGGCGCATTTGTAATTGGGAGTGTTAGGCGCAAATTCTTTTCAATTTTTCTTCACGCACCCCACTTTGGGAACCTAGGCTGTAGATGACTAGAAGACTAGTAGATGTTGCTAAGGTGACATTTCAACTAACAACTCATTACCCCGAAATGATGCACCTTTGGACTGATGGAACGGGGGCCAAAATCAACCACTGAGCAATTGTTTTGACCGTTTTTACGAGCAGGTAGGGAGGTGGGCTTCTGTAGGTTCTTGTCACGTTTTGCCTTACCCGTGTTTCATTTCAAAATATATGGAACCTTGGTTAGCGTCATCAATCCAATCCAAGAGGGCCGACACTAACCAAAACATTGAATTAATCCTTTCCTGAAAGCCAAAAATGTTAACACAAAAGGTGATTTTACGGTTTTACAATTAGCATTCCGAGCGGTAAGCCTTGGAAATGCATATAAATACATATAAATGAATAAATGACATTTAGCATCACTAATGCCTTGGTACCTATATACCTTCTATACCAAAGTTCCGGCACTTGCAACTGTCTTTGGCTTATTCTGCAGCCACGATCAATAAGAAAAGCAGAGGCTGCTGGGGTAGCCGTTAGTTAGTACAAGTACAAAGTCAGTCATAAACGGGCGCTAATAAGATTGATTAACAGACTGTTAGTCAAGGACACCCTACAAATGGGTGTCATGACACGTGATACACAATATTGGCACCGTGAGTAAGATTATATTTCAATGGTATTTTTAAGAAAACTAACAAAAACGACAAAACAGGAATATAATATGAGTTGTATAACTGTGTACAACATGACAAGACATGCAGCATATTGTACACTAACTGGGAAATGTACACAAACGTAAGCAAAAGGCACAATTTGGGCATACGTTTTTGATGTAAACCAAAAAACAAGCTAATGGGTGCACACTAACTGAGGTTACATCAAAGGACGAAAAAGCACAAAACAAAACTCCCTAGTTTTGGTATGATTTGCTTTTGGATGAGTCATCGCCATCATTTTCCTGTATTTGTGTACACTCTGTTTGCGTACAATGTGGTGTATAAGAAACGTTAAAAAAGTACAGTAAGTGTAGGAAGTATTCCATTCGAGGCCATATTGCTCGGAACATGCACACGAAGAACCCAAGCAACGGGCAACATTTCGGCATACATTTTTGACATGAAGCGAAGACACGAACCGAGGTTCCACCGTAAAGCCAAACCCCAATTTTGCCTGTTTTATTTTCTCTGTTTCTCTACAGTGTCGTGCGTAACAACCGCGCCCGCTACACAGTTTTCCAGTCTTAGTGTTCCTTTTGAGAGGCTGCAGTTTCCTGGCGCAGGCTTGCTATTCATGACTGAAGGTTACAAACCCAACCGACTCTGTTAGATCAGAAGTCCGGGTGATGTTGGGGCTGTAAGAAGTGGGACGGGTTGACATTTTGATGCAGGAACACAGCATGTTGTTGTTTGAGTAGAGTCTGCACTGATGATCTTTACAAGTATTTACATTTGGGTTTTCCTGCACCTGAAGGCGTGCGGTTGTTTTCCCCCTCACTGCCTTCACTCTGCTTGTCCTCGCTCTGCTCGTGTATTCGCCTGCCCGCCGCACAAGACAGGCGCTCTCCATCTTGCAAACCCTAAGGGTTGGGGTGTCGGGCCGAAGACAAATGGCTTTGCGGGCGGCGCACACGGCTGTGTTGCGTGACGGGATTTGTAGTCTGAAGGGAACAAGCGCAGACGCTGATGTTGAAGTAGACAAGTTTATTCATGGTCATAATGAGGATGATATTAATAATTAGTCATAATTATAATAACGTAATGTCATAATAAATAGAACTCTTCATCTGAAGCATGTAAAGAGAAGCACACAGAAAGAGGGAAATAAACACAAAGAAGGGCGGGGCGGGGAGGCTTCTTTTTTTTTTACCCTTTCAAAATAGCCATTGCTTTTTTTTTAACATTTTTAAAACTTTATTTACCTCGAACATTTACAAAACAGAGAAATCGTTATAAATAAATTTTGTCATTTTTGAACAAAATACAAGACTTTTTTTTCTCCTGGAGGTATGGGGGGGTCAATATGTACAGAACAGCAGGAGTACAAAAAGGGTCACACATACTGGAGGACTGCGGGGGTGATGCCGGGGGGGCCGTGCGGAGGGGACTCGTTTGTGCTCAGGAAGATCCGGACCAATGAAGGCGCCACCCCTGCGGGGCAGAGATGGACAACCACAGTGTGCACGTGACGCGGCACAAGCTCTCTTGTGCCGCTACCAAGTGGAAGACCGGCGACTGCAGCGATCAGCGACAACTCCGTCTTTATTTACAACAGGAATGTTCTGCGAAGCCCTGCGGGACGTGTTGTCGTTTGTCGCGGGGGATAATTAAAGCTGCTTTACTGCCTTCAGAACAAAGTCAAGCCATGCATCAGCTACGCGCCTTTATTTTGAAACGTGCCTTCCGCACAAGAAGCTTCTTCTGTAAATGTGGTACTAAAACAAATTACATTTTGGTTTGTACACACACGAGCGCCACACACAGCCGCACTGAGGAAGATTGACAACAAGGAACATCCAAAACCACGCCCACCGATACCGGCCCTTTGACTCAACGATGCTAGAGGGGTCATGGATTCTGTGCACCGTTACATGGAGATTGCGGCTAGCCTGGGTCAAAAGCTGAAAGAGGTCTTGGGAAGGAATCCTTCTGTGAACTCCAATTGCACTGAAGAAGATGTCAACCTGGCATTGCAGATCACGCTTAGTGTGTAAGATGAATTCCGGATTGTTGTCCTGTCCCTCAAACTGCAGTTCTGTTTAGCAATACTTCACCACAGTCATCATGTACGCTTTAGAGAAGATGCCCTGCAACGCCCCTACCGGTTCATGTGTCCTGTGTAGAGCAGGGGTAGGGAACCTGAGGCTTGGGAGCCAGACGTGGCCTTCGTGATGACTGCGTCCGGCTCTCAGACGATACCAATATTAAAAACTTCCTCACGCATTTGAATCCATTCCTTTTCTACCCCATACTTTCCGGGTCAGACACCAAAACCCGATTACTGGAAAAAGCAGTAGCCTACCGGCTCTTGGAGATGTCAAGAAGAAAACTTTAATGAAATCGATAATTCTGCAGAGTGTTGCTGAAAAAGGTGGTGGGGGAAAAAGATTCGGTGTTAAAAAAGTACACAGAACTTTGATTTTGAAAATGTGGCTTTCATGGTTCTCTAAGCCAGCTGGGTTCCCGACCCCTGGTGTGGAGTGCGAGTACCTTCGGTGGGTTCATTTTCCCAGCATTCAGGTAGAACTAACCCACTAACTTCTAAGTCTAGAAACACGTCAGTAACCTGAGGACCATCTGGAGATCCATTTGGAATACAGTTTTTAACCTCGGCGTCCCTCGGAAAAAGCCGCCATTTACACACCAACTACACACGTGGGTATTTGATCTCAAACATCTACGTGAACAACTAGTCTAGCCTAGGAAAAGCACGGGCTCTTCCTCAGAATTGGAACGTGGCCAAGCTCGTGACCAAAAGCTCCTTTTTGGATGGGCTGCTAACAGTCTTGCTAAAACATGCGTGTGCATAGATCATCAGTGGCCGCGCCGCGCCACCTGTGGTTCTTCATCTCCGCCTGACAAGCGGATCAACCAGCCCGGCCCGGCCTCTCCTCCTCACAGGAAGTTCCCTTCAAAGTAAAACTCCAGCCTGCCACTGCGGGCCTTTGGAGCTGCAAGTAGGCCAGATGAGTCATGTGACGCTCGACGGGAGCGACGGTGGACTTGAAGGCCGATTTAAACTTCATGAAGAGAGTCTTTGCACTACACGGGAAGCGTCTGGAGGAAGAGGAGGAGCCCTGATTTGTTTGTCAGAAGCTGAAATGGGATGTCAATCAAATTTTGGCGTAAACGACGTTGGAAGCTTCTAGAAACCAAGCGCTGCTAAGCCCCCTCAGGGCCCGCACGTTCTCTCCACTACGCCCCCCACCCCTCTGCCGCAGGAAGCCGCCGGACCGCATTAGCGAGGGCTTCCTCAGCAGGGGCGGGCGGGCTAAATCTGGGGCAGCACGCATCCATGCCCCCCCGCTGGCTCCAGATCAAAGAGCTCGGAGGCCGCGTGTTCAAATCCCACAATGGGTCGGCCGGACAGGAAAAGCGATAAATTGGTTCTAATTAGAGCGCTCGGACGGGGTGGGGGGTTGAAAATCCAAAACATCACAGAAACCAAAGAGGTGAATGCGAGGGAGGGGGGCGAGGGAGTGGGGTCACAATCACCATCACACATCCAATCATAGAACACATGATCACATGGTACAGTAAATAGCAGGGGGGCGGGGCTGGGATGTGGGGAGCGAAATCTAAAAGGGGAGCTTCTCTGCCCGCCCCCTCTACTCCCTGACATCACCACAGCCCATAGAATAGATATGTATATATATATATTTATATGTATATTTATATACAGCCAAAGAATACACGCAAGTACATTCAAAGAACTGAACCAACATTCTTGTTCAACACGTTTACAGCGACTCCCGATAGAAAGATTTCCTCCTGTAAAAACAAAGAAAAGCCCAAAAAACACGCAAATCGAACACTCGTAGAACTCTGACGCCAGCCCTCGCTGGGTGGGCGTGACCAGTCTGCACGCCACGCCCCCTGCTGATGTACAGTGGCGTTCCTCCTCCCAGTCGGTGCTGGTGCACGGCGCCAACAACCAGTCTGTTGCTGGTGGTGGGGGGGGGTTAGTGAAGACGGCGACCGACTTTGGAGTCCTCTTAGCGGGTGAGGCTCACCCGTTGCTATAAAGCAGGGGGGGCTGGGCGCTGCCAGGAGGAAGTGACATCACGACAGCGTCCGGTGGGGATAGGGGCTGGGGGGCACCACTAACAGTAGCAAAAAAAGAAGGAGCTTCACCAGCGCCAAAAGGAAGGAAGAACCGTTGACTCCACGGACAGGAAGCACAGCACGTCCTCCCGGCGACAGGGGCGGAGCTTTGTAGAGGAGGAGGAGGAGAACAGGGGAGGAGGCGGAGCTTCTCCTCGCTCCTCCCCCATCAGCATGGAGGGCCGACTGTTCATCTCCCAAAAACCCAACATAAAAACACGTTTGTACATATATATATTTATACGCCTTTATACACACTTTGTACCATTGGAAATCACAAAAGTATAGAAAAATAAAATGTTTTATCGTAACGCCACACGTCTCATCCTCTCACTGTCTTTCTGGCACAAAGATGGCCGCTCCCCGGTGGAAAGTGGCGCACTCCATCTGTCAACTTTGAGGCTGTTTTGTGTCGGCAGCCGCTCCTCTCCCGGTTGTTGTCGTCTCAAAGCTAGCTCTCCTCCCGCCGTCGCTCTCGTCCGTGATGTCCGTCAATACTGAGTTCCGCTTCCTTGCCTATTTACTGCAAACAGGGAGACAAGCGAGGACAAGGTGACTGGACAGCGTGGCCCACGATGGCGTCAAACCTCGCTTTTGGATGTTTTGGTTTTCACACACGGTCTCGGTTATCATGCAATAATGCGTCTCCCGCGGCTAAACAACCCGCCATGGGGCCAAAGAACATAGCGCGTGCCAGAAAGTGAGAAACACTATTGAACTCAAGATAGAAATGACGCTTCTCACCCTCTTTGTCAACAAGCGTGTGGGGATTTTGCGTTTCCTGCGCGTAAAAGTGCAGTTTTTCTCATCACAATGTACTTGCTGTTGTGTAGAGGGATGAATTGGATTTACCTACGGGTTTTCCTTTGGGAACAAAACAACTCCATTGCAGTCGGGAAGAGAAAGGCGGGCTTTCAGTTTGCAGCGTAAGGTCGTGACTCCAAAGCGCAAAGTTGTACCGCGGCTTTTTAACGCTAAGTGCGACTGCTCCCCCCGGACGGAACATCACAGCGCCCTGTCATCACGCCGGCCGACTTGCAAACTTTTGGCAGTGCAAAGTGAAAAGTCTCGCCGCGTGGAAGCGGCGGAGGAGGGAGGGACGGCGCCGCCGAGCGTCCCGGGACCCTCGTCACGACAGATGCTGGCTAATTTGCGGCGATGCCGAGCAGTCTCTGCGCGGCGCTCGGCTATAAATAACTAAATCAAAATGAAAGATTTAACTTCGGAGCGGCTTTGTAGTGCCTGGCCCCACCCCCCCGAACTCCCCAACCCAGAGACAGTCGAGCAAGTAGCGTATTCAATCCGCGCCCGCGCTCCTGTTCGCGCCACCGCCTCCTTTCATCCGAGCATGCGAGCCCGAGCCTGGTTCTGATCCATTTGGACCAGTCAGACCCGGAGCTAAAACTGTTTTAGTGCAAATGTTAAACCGACGGCACTCGCCTACGTCCTCCGTACAGCGCAGCACGTAGACCCGCGCTATTGCGGAGACCAGCTGTGACGACCAGCGCTATGTTTGCAGCCAACTGAACATGTGCTGCACGGGAAGGGCTTCAGCCCCTCCCTCGCCGTGCGACCAAAACCAACTTCCCGGCATATACTGTATGCACTAGCATCACTCCGCACGGGCAGTGTTAGCGCGGTGCCGTTGCGGTACGTGTCGCGTGTGCGCCGCGAGTGAGGCTTAGGCATTTTTATGGGATTGCAAACACAGAACTAACCCGCTAACTTACTGGTAGATGCCAGCTGCGCGGCTAATGTTAGCGCGTGGCCGTTAGCCGGGGCATGCGGCTCAGCTGATGCACGGCACCGTTGAGCCTCGAGGCCAAACGTTGGTAAACAGTGCCAACCGCGGGCCGGGCGATGAAGCAATAAAAAAGAAGCCGTGAGCAGAGAGTTCGTAGACGACGTGCACATGTGAAAGACTGCTTTATTCGCACACTCCAAACAATGCAATACTTGTGTCACATGTTGACATAGTCATAGAGGAAAGAAACACAAAGTACTCGTTAAAAGAACAATATAGATAGAAAGGGCATACAGTTGAGTTGAAAAGACAGCACTTCATATAGGAACACATAGAAAACACTTAGATGAGGATATACTGTAGTGCTTGCGTATGTAGATACCTTTTTGTGTACTTATGGGGGATAGTTTAGTTTTCCTTTGGCTGTGTTTTGTACAAATGATTTAGTGCAGGTTCATAAATGTTGCCAGCTTATCAGGGCTTTGGGGCGCTGCAGGTCCGTGAAGGATGCATAAAGATAACGAAGATGCAGTACCGGCTGAGGTCGGGTTGCATAATACTAGCAGGAAAATATTCACGTCATCATGTACTAAAGAGCATTTGAAGCAGAAGAAAAAGTCTTGCACTTATTTACATGCTAACGACTAAGCCGTGATAAGCTGACTTTCAAACACAACATTTTTAGTCGTTGTTGACATTGTTTTTGTAAACTGGTGCAGGCAAACAGACACCACGACACTGGTCCCTGCAGTCACATGATCTACACTCTACAGCCTGATTCTAGTACTGTTGGACTATTTAATCCTGTCATCTTCTCTTGTAATACTGCAGAGTCCCCCCGGGGGCAGCAGTGAGTCAATGCCACACATCCAGGCTCGCAAGGTAACAATCGGTTGAGGCGCTGCCCCCTGCTGGTTTGGAGTGTGATGCTCGCTAATGCTTTGTTGTGTGCTGAGCTGTTGTTCTTTGCACGCTTCTTCATGTACTTATACTTCCCTCGTCACTATATGTATTTATACTTCCCTCGTCACTTCATGTACTTATACTTCCCTCGTCACTTCATGTACTTATACTTCCCTCGTCACTTCATGTACTTATACTTCCCTCGTCACTTCATGTACTTATACTTCCCTCGTCACTTCATGTACTTATACTTCCCTCGTCACTTCATGTACTTATACTTCCCTCGTCACTTCATGTACTTATACTTCCCTCGTCACTTCATGTACTTATACTTCCCTCGTCACTTCATGTACTTATACTTCCCTCGTCACTTCATGTACTTATACTTCCCTCGTCACTTCATGTACTTATACTTCCCTCGTCACTTCATGTACTTATACTTCCCTCGTCACTTCATGTACTTATACTTCCCTCGTCACTTCATGTACTTATACTTCCCTCGTCACTTCATGTACTTATACTTCCCTCGTCACTTCATGTACTTATACTTCCCTCGTCACTTCATGTACTTATACTTCCCTCGTCACTTCATGTACTTATACTTCCCTCGTCACTTCATGTACTTATACTTCCCTCGTCACTTCATGTACTTATACTTCCCTCGTCACTTCATGTACTTATACTTCCCTCGTCACTTCATGTACTTATACTTCCCTCGTCACTTCATGTACTTATACTTCCCTCGTCACTTCATGTACTTATACTTCCCTCGTCACTTCATGTACTTATACTTCCCTCGTCACTTCATGTACTTATACTTCCCTCGTCACTTCATGTACTTATACTTCCCTCGTCACTTCATGTACTTATACTTCCCTCGTCACTTCATGTACTTATACTTCCCTCGTCACTTCATGTACTTATACTTCCCTCGTCACTTCATGTACTTATACTTCCCTCGTCACTTCATGTACTTATACTTCCCTCGTCACTTCATGTACTTATACTTCCCTCGTCACTTCATGTACTTATACTTCCCTCGTCACTTCATGTACTTATACTTCCCTCGTCACTTCATGTACTTATACTTCCCTCGTCACTTCATGTACTTATACTTCCCTCGTCACTTCATGTACTTATACTTCCCTCGTCACTTCATGTACTTATACTTCCCTCGTCACTTCATGTACTTATACTTCCCTCGTCACTTCATGTACTTATACTTCCCTCGTCACTTCATGTACTTATACTTCCCTCGTCACTTCATGTACTTATACTTCCCTCGTCACTTCATGTACTTATACTTCCCTCGTCACTTCATGTACTTATACTTCCCTCGTCACTTCATGTACTTATACTTCCCTCGTCACTTCATGTACTTATACTTCCCTCGTCACTTCATGTACTTATACTTCCCTCGTCACTTCATGTACTTATACTTCCCTCGTCACTTCATGTACTTATACTTCCCTCGTCACTTCATGTACTTATACTTCCCTCGTCACTTCATGTACTTATACTTCCCTCGTCACTTCATGTACTTATACTTCCCTCGTCACTTCATGTACTTATACTTCCCTCGTCACTTCATGTACTTATACTTCCCTCGTCACTTCATGTACTTATACTTCCCTCGTCACTTTATGTACTTATACTTCCCTCGTCTTTATGTACTTATACTTCCCTCGTCACGTTGGCTTTATGTATTTGCTGAATTTATACTTTACTGATCAAGTTTTTAAAATGAATTTTTACTTTGCTGATTTGTACTTATTTATAATTTATATTTTTGCTGAATCATGTTTTTTCTGAATTTATACACTGCTCAAAACAAAGAGAGGAAGACATCCGATGTAAACGGGGGGATAATGGTGAATATGTTTCCTGATGATGAGTAGGTGAAGTATTAGGAACAAAATGATGCCACATCATTTGATAGAGATGAAAATGATTACCCTACGGAGGGAGGAAATCAAGGACGCCCCAAAAATGAAAGTGAAAAAACGATGCAGCAGACTGGTCCGTCTTGCCAAAATGTCCTTGTAGCAACCCCAAATGATTCCCAGTAGTTTGTGTGGCCCCACGTGCTTGAGGGGGTCCTGGGGGATCTCCTCCCAGATCTGGACCAGGGAATCACTGAGCTCTTGGACAGTCTGAAGAGCAACCTGGTGGTGCTGGATGGACCTAAACATAATGTCCCAGAGGTGTTCTATTGGGTTTAGGTCAGGTGACTGTGGGGTCCAGGCAATGGTATCAATTCCTTTACCCTCCAGGAACTGCCTGCATACTTTAGCCACATGAGGTCGGGCATTGTCGTGGACCAGGAAGAACCCAGGTCCCACTGCACCAGCGTAGGTTCTGACAATGGGTCCAAGGATTTCATCCCGATAGCTAATAGCAGTCAGGGTGCCATTATCTAACCCGTGGAGGTCTGTGCGTCCTTCCAGGGATATGCCTCCCCAGACCATCACTGACCCACCACCAAACCGATCATGCTGAATGATGTTGCAGGCAGCATAATGTTCTCCACGGCATCTCCAGACCCTTTCATGTCTGTCGCATGTTCTCAGGGTAAACCTGCTCTCATTGGTGAAGAGCGCAGGGCGCCAGTGGCGTAGTTGCCAGTTCTGGTGGTCTACGGCAAATGCTAGTCGAGCTCTATGGTGCTGGGCAGTGAGCACAGGACCCACTACAGGACGTCGGGCCCTCAGGCCATCCTCATGGAGCCTGTTTCTGATTGTTTGGTCAGAAACATTCACACCAGTGGCCTGCTGGAGGTCATTTTGTGGGGCTCTGGCAATGCCCATCGTGTGCCTCTTTGCACAAAAGAGCAGATACAGATCCTGCTGAGCGTTTAAGGACCTTCTACGGTCCTGTCCAGGTCTCCTGGAATCTCCTCCATGCTCTTGAGACTGTGCTGGGAGACACAGCCAACCTTCTTGCGACGGTACGTATTGATGTGCCATCCTGGAGGAGTTGGACTACTTGTGTAATCTCTTTAGCTTCTAGTTAGCGCACCATGCTATCAACAGAGATGTTGATCCAAGCCAAATGAAAAACTACAGCAGTAGAAAGTCAGTCAGTAAAAAATCAGCCAAAAGAGATGAGTAGTCAGTGGCCTCAACCTGGAAAAGCATTCCTGTTTTGGGGTCTGTCTCATTGTTGCCCCTCTGATGCTCCAGTTGTTGATTTCATGAACAACAAAGCAGCTGAAACTGATGAACAACCCCCTCTGCTACTTAACTGACCACATCAATATCCCAGAAGTTTGACTGATAGCTGACTATACTCTGATCAAAAAGTCTTCCTCTCATTTTTTTGAGCAGTGTACTTTACTGATCATGTTTTTTTGTCAGGTGGTGACCTTTGACTTTTTCCTTTAACGCAGTTTCCTCTGATTGCACATGTTGATGATCGTCTTCCATTACTACTAGTTAAGGGTAAGTAGCTATACATTTAATACTTGAAATGTCTCTGAGCGTGTGTGAGGCATATTTAAACCTGGATTATGTGGCCAGTGAACAATGGCAATTGAAGAGAGGAGGGGAGGCTTCTGAATCTGAAAGTAATTTAATCAAATGTTGATCCAAAATCAGCAGAACATCAACATGGAGCTAGCAGGAGGTTTTGGGGGGGCATGCCTTGTGTTAAAAAGACATTTTTGTGGGTGTATCGGTTACCTTTACGGACTTTCGCCATCCGGGGGTGGAGCCGGAATGGAACCCGCATGAAAAGCAAGGATTTCCTCGTGAATTAGAATTTGTCAATCTTGCCAATGATCATATTTACTTTTTCAACTACTGAACAGTTTCCCAAGTGGACCTTTTTTTACTTTTTTATTAGGGATGAATATGATCCTTATTTTCTATTGGGATGTAATTGCAGGGACACAAAGTAAATGTGTTGGCAAAGTGTGTCTGTCTCACACACACACGCACACACACACACACAGACGCACAACAATGCATAAGTATAGAACAAAGGCACATGTTGAGAGCAGAAAAAGACAAACACTCCACGTGCTCTGCAGCTAACTGTGTGGGAGCAAAATGCCAATTCCTGCAGTCAAGATGGAAGCTTGTTTTGCAGCAATCTTCATTGCAATCAACTGTTCCAGCCCCACACGTTTCACTTGTGTGGTTGCCATAAACAGTGCAGCTCAAGTGGAACTGAGAAAGCTTGGTGGTGTTTGCTACGTTTCTGCTGCCGTCCGCCTCACTTTGCTCGTCGCACTGCAGACAAGCTGCCAATTTCAGTCACCCGCTTTGATGCCACGCCTTTTTATTACGATCTCATTTGCAAATTCAAGAATGGAAGGCAAAAACGCTTTAATAAAATATGTCCGTTCAGGAACGTGGACTTGCAAGAATAAGAGCGGCTTCATTTATCATAACTTTAGGAAGAAGCCAAAGTGCGGCTTGGGGGCCCATTTGTGGCCCCCAGCTTGTCTTTATTCATATTAGATGCTCTTTGTGTGTGAACACATGAATATACATTTCTATATAATACAGTGGAGCACTTTGCTTTCCGTGTAGACAAGAAGACAAAAGCCGCGGGTGGGGTTGGCGCGACGCCACGCGCGACTGTTTGCTTATCCTGAGGTAAGACGACTTGTGCAATGACTGAATGCTGCAGCAGCGCTCGCAGGGCTTGGCGACAGAGCCCACATGCACCTCATCTGCTTTGGTGACACTTTTTATTTGCAGAGCTGGCCGTGACCAAAATCACCAAAGTAGCACCAAATGTTTCCAAACATAATCATTCCAAATATTTGCTTTGTTTTTCTATGAATAGCAACCTTTGCGTGTCGTCCTCAACCCCAAAGATGCAGAAGAGTTGCATACAGACTCCGATACAATCACCTAGCAGCATCAGCAGGCAACTACTGGAAGCAGAAATGTGAAGACATGCTGCACGTCCATCCCATAATACAAATCAACAAGGCAAGTGCACATCATCAGTAAAGACACTCATTTAACACAAAGGAAAACCATGGAGACATGGACCACCGCCGCCGCCCGCACCAAAGCGCGACAGCTCAAGTTGGGACTCGAGCGCAGGACGGCCAGTGACCAAATGGGGATGGGGGCGGGCGGGCGTTTGACACGGGAATAATGAGGAGTCACTTCCTCCCTGTGCCTTGGGGCCTTCTGGTGTCGGTCAGGTGGCGGCGGCGGCGGCGGCGGCGGCGTCCGCCTCTGTGGCACGGCTGAGCGTGCATCATGCATGCAGCAGGGGGCGCTAGTGGTGACGGCGTGTGCAGCAGGGACTCTGTGACGACGTTAAAAAGGTGGTTGGAGAAAAAGCAGCTTGTGGGGGGCGGGGGCTGGAAGTTTAATTTACTTTTATCTCCTCACCGTGGACCAACTAGCTTTTTCTGAAATAGTTTGTTACTTTTTGGGGGTGTAACGTCTCTGTCTTTTCTTTCGTTCTTTTAGTAGGGAGTGAAGCGACTGTACCCTCCTCTGTAAAGGCTAGCCTGCAACATCAAAGATGAAAAAGTACCAATCAGTAATCAGGTGATCAATTCTTTTGCTTTTATTGTCTTTGTCCACAAATTTCCTTCCAGTCCCGAGAGTTGGACAAAAATGTACGGATTAGTAACGAGTTGCTTCCAGACGGGAAGGGATGAAAATGCCGGATGTAATACACACGGCCCACCAGCGGGGGGTGCTGTAAACAGGCACAACCACGTGACGCACCAAACCATAGAAGAAGAAGGAGCGCACGTGCAGTAGTCCGTCGTCTTGGGCTCGTTTAGGCGTGTGACAAAGTGGAAGTAATTAGCTCTAAATATTTTGGAGGCTTTAAACAACAAAATATCAGGAGTCACGCCCGACTAAATATTCCGACGTTGTGTTGGCGTGCCGGGTGGTCCCGTGACGACGACATTTCGGAGAGTAGCTTGGTCGTCTGCACGGTTTTCACATTTCCCACTCAGGCAGCCATTTCCGTGTGGCTACTTTATTAATCGGCCGAAGGCAGAAATACTTCATGGGGGAAACATTTCCGCGCGCCCCTTCTAGAGACCGCGACTCCTTCCTGGCCAGCATTGCAGTTAACAATGTTAATCATAATAATAATCATCATGTACTATGCAGGTCACATGATGGAAATTTCCCACTAAGCTTTAACAGGCGAGTCTCATCGTGCGCATTCTTAGCTGCCTCTTCACATCTTTCCGCCACGCGTTCAAGGCTCACACAAGGATCCCCAAAAAGTGCACCAAAAGAGCCATCACGCTGTTTTCTTTGCTGAACTGTCAAGAACCACCCCGAGGAGCGATCCTCGTCTATGACAAGCACCTGTGTGGAACCGGGCCGGGCCCTAGACTCGACGGAGACGACGGAGGACACGCTTCCCCGAGGACCCACGGTGGAACTTTGTTTTGCTCTTCGACGTAAACTTTCGCCACGGTTATTGTACAATATCGTCCGTATTTTAGCCTGTACTGTATCATTCCAAGGAATTGCCCGCCCCCACTCCCAAAAAAGCAGCCCACGCCAGCAGCATTGGAGCTTACAGCAATCGTTAGACAGAAAATCAAAGTAGGCATCTTGTACACCGAAGTGGATTTATGCTAAGCTATTTACCAAAACGTGGCAGCCGACAAAGCTAGGAGTAGAATGATGCATGAATGTCAGAGGTCTGGGCTTAGATGATGCTGAGGAGTGTAGCATCACACCACCAGGTTCTGTATAGCTCATCTTTACAAGCTGCCCCGGGCCACACTTTGGACACCCCTGCTGTAAAAAAAAAACGGGCCTCTTGTGAATTAATTAGCGTGAAAAATAAAGTTCTTTGCGGTTTGTGGCTGGAGGTGGAATGGTGAAGAAGGCGAGCTGGGAGCGGAGGTTTTAATGGCGGCCGCCTTTCATGTGGAATGTGTGTGCACCTTCCAGGAGCGCCGCAGGATCCTAGCCTTTAGTTAGGCTCTGCTCCGCAACTCTCTGCTATATCTAGGACACACACACACACACACAATGCATGCAAGCGGGCCCATGTGCGCGCACACACACACACACACACACACACACACACACACACTAGTCTTGCCACAATTAGGAATCCAAACCGGAAAAGCTAGTGAATGTCTTCAAAGGCTCATTTTGCCTAATTTGGGGAGGGCCTCTTGCTTGGATGAAACTTTTATCCGCACAGAGACGATGACAACGCGCAACCTCAGAGGAGCTCATCATTATTACTATCATTCCCGTTATTATTATCATTATTATTATTATCATTGCAAAGCTCTTATATGCAGAGAAAGGGCAGCCATGTGTGATTAAGGAATTAACAGGCCGACCGCGTTCTTCATTGGACCTCCTCGTGTCCGTCACCATGTATGACCTTTCCTTTCTTTACGTTTAGGCACCGGCATCACGCAACCGCCATTTCTTCTAAACTTGAAAGCGTTGGACACGTGGAAGGAAATTTGGAGGAAAAAGAAAAGAGATGTAAAACCCAAACAAACATTCAAGCACATGTAGAAGAAAACAATGAAAGCTTTTAGCTAGCAGCTGCACCGTACGTACGTGTAGGGGGACCGCATGCATGTTTGAATGGATTGTCGAGCGGCGAGCACGCCTCCGATCAAGCGGGTGGGCTGCACCCCCCACCCCCCCGCGATTCCCCACGGCACGCTGCAGCATGCGTTTGATGAGCTCTGGTCTGCGAGCCCGGCGCCCGCCAGCCCCGCTTCGCCACGAAGCAAGTCTGACTTTTTAAAGGGAATTTTTTCATCTTTGATGTTCCAGTAGCTGCAAACGCTAGCTAAAAACAGACATTAACACTTGGCCTTCATCCCCGCAGCGTCGCAAAGAACCAGACAAGTGAAGGATGGCGTGCCTGGTGAGAGATCCTTTCTTTGCATGTTGCTCCAAACGTCGGCGGCGCGAGCATTGGGTGAAAATCTTTTGCCGCAGGGGGGTCCAAACTGCTTTCACGTTAATAACAAATGCAATATATTAAAGATGCTGGCAGCTTTGTGACGACAAAGCAAATGAATAATTAGCATTTTAAAGCAGGCACTTTGGACAGCCCTGTTTGAAAGAAAGAGCAGCCGCGTTGCTCGCCTGGTCTTTCTTCTGCTGTGTGAGAGCGTGTGAAAGAAGTGGCGGTAACGTGCAGAGGTGTAATGTTCCCGATGGCCAGCAGGGGCAGCGCTGCTACTGCAGCTCGACGAGACGCTCACTCACGCCCACTTCTTTAACACAGTCTCGCGCAGAAGGGCAGAAAAAGAGGCGTGGCCTCAGACTCACCATGGTTCCCACGCTGTACGTGGCGGCGGGGCCGATCGTGTGGTGGTAGGGGTCGGCTGTTGCATAGACTCTGCCGTAGCTGCAACGAGAGAAGACAGTCAGCGCTCAGCACGGTTAGGCGGGCTTGATGAATGCCGCGCTCTCCTGGCTCGGGCGCCGGCGTCCTACGAGAAAGACCAGCGCAAAGGTTGCGTCCTCATCGCCGTCTTCATTAGGTGGACGGAATAGGCAATGAGGAAGAGACAAAGACGGAGGACGCGGTCGGCGCCGGAGGGCCCGCTCCCGCGCCCGTCTTCTTGTTTTGCCAGCGAGCACGCCCCCCCCACCCCCCTCCCCCTTTTCATTGTCGCTGGTTTGGAACTAATCCTTCCAATTTCCCTGTGAGACAGGACAAGATGTGTCTGCCTGCTTTATTTATTTACTCCACTTCACATATTCCTCCGCGCTCGCTCGCAAATGAAGGTCTGTGCGCTGAAGATAAGGCGGCCAAGGACCGAGGGCACCAAATCAAGCCCGAGTAAAAAAAGAACAAGCGGAGGAAACAACAAGAGTGCTTGCGAAATGAATAAGATCTAAATGAGGCTCGGCCCATTTAGGCCATCACAAGCCAAGGTCACCCAGCAGGACGTGAAATCACAGGGGCTATCAGGACCCCACAGCGGGTGGGGGCGCACCATGATATGGTCCTGGGAGTCTCTCCGGTCCTCTTATCTTTAGTGAGCACCAAAGCCCACAGGCCCTCTGCTGCTACTACATCTCCACAAGACGCCCAGCAGGTCACAGCCGCCACTGCAATGTCAGCGGGTCTCTGCGAGGCCAGCGGACCCCGCAAGGAGACTGCGGAGGTTCTTCATTTCCAAAACCTCCTCAATCCTGCTCATCGCCGCTTCACAGTCAAGGACAAGACATAAACTTGCCCCCACTGCACTATTTGCACCTTCTCTTTAAACCCGGATAACGCTGCCGCGTGCAGGCACCGCGTCACTACGCGCCCCCCCTTCCACACCCTCCATCCAGCTAGACTGTCTCACGATTTCAGATCAACCTTTGCAACAACCGTCAGTGCTGTAATTGGTCTTACAAGTTGCGCATTTACTGGGGGTTCAGTATCTTGCCCAAGAATTCTCCCACAGGAGGGCCCAAACCGCGACCTTCCCGACCACCCCCCGGCTCCCCGGCCCCCCGCCTTCAATTGCTGTTGTTCACGCACTGCTAAGAAAGCTAACAAGCTACATCAGGGGTGTCCAAAGTGCGGCCCCGGTGCCCATTCTAAAAATATGACAGCAGCTCCAAAAGAGTAAGAATAAAGTCAAGCAGGAAAATAGATTTTACACAGAATTCCTAATATAAGGAAACATTTTCTAAAAGTTCTAATATGATGAGAAACAAAGGAAAAATATGGGGCGTGAGTTTCAATAGTTAAGTTGAAAAAACAAACTTTTATGAGAGGAAAGTGGAAATATTGAGAGAGGAACAAGAAGTGTTGCAATTTTATGAGGAGGAAAGATTTATGATTTATAAGATTTATGAAGATGAGAATCTTTTCATTTGGGTTTTTTACCACACCTGCCGTGACCCTTGCTGGGAAAGGTTTGGACAGCCCTGAGCTAAAGGCAGAGAGGCCCGATCCAAGCTCAAGCCGTCCATTATAATCTGTGCAGCTACTCGCCCCCGTGCCTGATCCTGCACGATCACGCTGATTGCTGCCCTTAGACCAGTTGCTCCCAGACCTTCCCCAGTCGCGTACCCGTACTGGTGAATCCACCGAGTAGTAAGTCATTCATTCTGGTGTATTTTTTCCAAACGGACGAGCGTTCCTCCTCCTCATCTTTTATTTCAGCCGTATGTTGGGATCCTCGGGTTTAACCGGGTAGAACTGGAGCTTGCAGTCGCCATGATTGCCAAACGCGACGAAATACACACACACGCATTTTCAACGTCCCACATACATGCATGGCACATACTGGCGCGTGCGTGGTAGCAGCGACACTTCATAGCGTGTAGGTGTACTTACCTGTGAGTGCATTTATATTCACGCGCCAGTTTTACCGGTGCCTTTAGCCTGGTAGCCAGGCTCCGCCCCCAGCTCCCTCTCTGGTGGTTTTATTGTGATGACAAAATGTGTTTGGAAAATAGTTATGTTATTATCACAAGTGAATTGAAAAGCCCCAGTTCAGCCTCTGATTAGTGGCTGGTGGTATTGGTGGGGAGGAGAAAACAAAGCTGCATTGATCCACGGAGTTCAAGCAGAAGCAAAGCGAATTACATTCAATCTCAGGGAAAAGTCTGCAAACGGGAATTGGATCTCCCAGAACGGCGAAGGGGGGAAGCACCGCTGTCCAATTTCTGTTCCTCCGAGCGGGCCTGATAAATCGTACATTATCGATATGATCTTGAGGTTCTCAGGCGGGGGTGTACGTTATCACGAGTGACACGCTCAATCCCTTCCAGATTAGATTCCCAAAGCGGCCCACGGCGCCGCCTGACAACGGATGAATCAGCGACGCCTCCTCAAACGTGGTGCACCTGAACCCGAGCGCCATCGCTCACAAGTGATGGAGCTCCCTGCACCCCCGCCTCCTCCTAGCGAACCTGAGGCCGTTCATAAATACCAAGCTACACCCCCTCCGCCCCGCAAGGTTCCTTTTTCTGCTTGAATAGATGAGTGCAGTAGCAAAGCCCAACATCTCCCCCTCGCATTCGTCACGTTCATCCCGTATCTACTCCTGGACGCTTTTTAATATACTCGGCTCATCTTGCTCATTTTCTCCTCCATGGAGAAGGCGTGCCAGCGTCTGTTCCTGTGACTCACACTGATGACCCAAGAAGTACAGAAAAACAATCCTCTTCAAATCCACGCTGAGCTTTTTCACCCAGAAGATGGTGGATACGACACACCAACGGTACCTACAATCCTATTTGTCACGTCCCTCCTTTACGGCGGCTCACTGGCTGCACACCCGACATGCTTGTAGATATTTTCATACGTACTGCACGGAAAACCTTTGACCTTGTTAGAGGCATGAAATGACAGCCCCTTGTTCTTTTATTACTTGCTGTTCCGTGCCGTACTTCCTGCGGTGGCTCATCAACGTAGCATTACTGGTGACCAACATGTCTTTCAATGCGTCTTCCGCAGTTTTCCGTGACACGCTTCCAACCAATTCCCGCAGCAACGTGGAGGCCCAGAAGCGCGACGGGTAACAAAGGACGTGCGTTCCAAGTGGGAACTTCCACCAAAATCATACTTTTTCCAGCGAGAGCAAATGAAAGGAAGCGACTTCCTGGTGAAAAAGCCCATTGTTGGTATCCACCTCACTCTGTGATTTGTTTTCCCCATCATGGCTGCTGCTGTTTGTTTGGATTACATGTTTGTAGTATTTGGACTTAGTCCCGTATTCTATCTCTGCCTATTTTTCCAAAAATGACAATTTCGTTTGTTTCTCATAATCAGGGAACTTCTAACATCTTTTTTCATTAATATTTCAAGTGTTATTTTTCCCAGTAACATTCCCAGTTGATTCCGCTAACATCGTGACTTTTCTCCCTCAATGGCTGTTTTTCTCCTAGTGTTTGTACGTCTTTCTTGCTCAATTGCAGTTGTTTATTTCATCATTATTCTTCAACATTGTCATTATGACTTTATTCCAGTAATATTTTGACTTTGATTCAACCTAATCCCCTCCCGCCCCCCAAAATGACAACTTAGTTCATTGTTTCTCACAGTATTACAACGTTCAGAAACGCTTTCTGATAGCGAAAGGATGTTGTTTTTCCTCGTTATATTGCAGGTCTTTATACCGTCTTAAAATGTCTGGATGGGTAACCTGCTCTTCCCCTTTCAGCTCTACTTGAAACAGCACACCGAATCCATGACCCTTCAAGTAATGTTGTATTCTACATTGGTCGCTGCTTTTACTGTAGCCTTAAATTATTTCTCAACAGGCACAATAACAACATCCTAATAATACTTATGGCCCACAACAAGCTAAACCACGGACGTCACTTCCTGTCCGCCCCTGATTCTGTTCCCCTACAAGGTAAACTGTGTTGATGGGTTCTGTCTGCAATGTTGGCTAGTGGAGTATGAAAGTGACTACAGGGGTGTTATTTCACACCTAGAGGGCTCTAATAATGTAATAAAAAAGTGTATATAGAAGCTGTTTTCTATGGCTTCCTTTCTATTGCTACAGGGGTGTTATTTCTATGGGGCTGTAAGAATTAAAAAGCAAATTTCAAAGATGGTAAAGAAACGTTTGGATGCCTTAACTAGGAAAATATTCCATTTATAAAGACAGAATCTACTTTGCGGAAATTCATTTCTTACGGTTGGTCCTGGAACCAATTACTGCACGTCACCCATGAAGGTGACAGGTTCAGGTCGAGCACCGAGCAGTACAATACACATTGTGCACATTGTGGCTTAGTCAGGTGTAAGCGGACATGCAGACAGAGAAGAAGATGCTCCTCACCTGTCGCTGTAAGCGGTGGTGGTGGTGGGCTGGGCGAACCTGTATGCTGCATATCCACCCTGCAAGAACACCCGCGGTTACTTCATGTCAACAAGAAGACAATATGGACCTTTCAATGCCATGCAACGCCCTTTCCAGACACCAGAGGGTGCTATTACATGCCTGCCCAACGTTACAGGCAGGGAAGGGACTTGGTCCAAAGGGCGGGTGAGAGTCATTGACTTGCCACAGTTGTCGCAGCAATAGTTTAACATGTGACTGAGCCCCCAAATTCAGCCCATTCTGGGAGCGAAGAGGCGCCCTTCTACATTATTAAACATCCTTTTTCCCTCCATCGACACGACGCCTCTGGCTGGTGAATCAAGTGAGACGGAAAGAAGACGGTGGGACCGTGGGGGAGTCGGGGCCGCTGTATTCATTTGCCAGAGTGGAGAAGAAATTAAGGACCTCATTGTGGAGCGCCGCTCTAACCCTCTTTGGAAAATGGAGCTTGTTCTCTTACTGTTTTTCTATTAGCGCCAGCGAGCCGCTGCCCGTGTGCGTGCCGCACGCCGGATAGGTGGCGTTTAATAATGCAGCGCGCCATTCATTTTTAAACCCGAGGCAGACCAGGGTGGCTGCATGAGAATTCAGGTCAGAGGGCCACGCCGACCCCGCTCGTCCCGTTTCCCTTCTCTCCACAGGGACAGGAAGTGGCGAGCGCGCCACTTCCTGCGGGATGGTCACGCCTGGGGAAGGCGCTGATTACAACTCCCGCCTCGACAAACGGCGACACATAAATCACCCCGCCTGCGTTGTCAAATCCTGCACACAACAGTGCAGCACATTTGTTATCGTGTCGGGCCCGGCGCACGCATTAGCATACGCCACGCATGCGGGTACCTGTACACTTCGGAGCAGGGCGTCTTGTTTGTTGTGACGCTAGGATGGGGGGGGTGAAAGGACGCTGGGGGGTTGGGCCAAAACAAAATCAGTCATGGTGGCTGCAATAAAAGGCAGTGAAATAGAAGACCCATGTTGGTGGTTGGTGTGTGTGTGAGGGGGGAAGGGGGGGGTGTCATATATCACCGGCCCCAGACGTCGTCAGCATGAAAGTGAGAAGCAAGTGTCATGGCCGCTGTGTCACGCTGTCATCTTGCTATCTCAGCTGATGACTGCGGCGGCGCCGGTCGGGGGTGGGGCGGAGGTGCAGAATCGAAAGGGACAAATTACACCCCCCACTACATGCAAACATTTTGGGCCAAGTCAGAGTGGTAATTTCGGATTTATCTCCACAGCCTCAGTGCTCCTCTCTGTCAAGGGCGTCATTCACCTCCATGCAGGCGGAGCAGCTAATCCCCCCCCATCCCTCTTATCTCCAGCATGGCCATGGTGAGGCTTCACTCGGGGCCCCCCAGGGGAGCGCTGGGATATCCCGGCCGAGCCCTCGGAAGTGCACACCGACGCACAAACAGGAAGAAGAGGCGGCAAGACGAGAAGCCACCGCAGACAAATCTACCGGATGAAACCACCCGACCCGACACGGGACGAGTCCAAAGTGTACGCTGGCGCGAGGAGGGAGGAGCTGAGGGGGTTTTAAATGTTCTTGTCGGGTTTCTTGGCAGAGCAGACATGGGCCTAATCGACGCCGACTTGGCAGCGAGAGCGCGGCGAGGCTGAAGCCTGAGGAGATCACGTTCTCGCCTCCAGGGCCCGGCTTTTCGGTGGCTTCTCTCCTGTTTCATGTGAGCGGGCAAGAGGGGGGCCAAGTGTACTCACATAGATCTCTGCACCGTAAAAGCCATCTTGGTACACCACCCTGTGACATTGAAGAAGAGCAAAGGATTAGTTAGGATGTGCTTTCACTGTTCAGATCAATACACCATCTGACCTTCAGAAACAGTATTAATAAATCTGATATCAAAATATATCATATTCTAATGCTTGTAGCGATACTCTATGCTCTTATTGTGCTGCTGCTTTGCTGTGGTAGAATCAGCCTAGTGCAGTTAAGTGGATGTGGACTTCACTCTGATCTCATCACAGACTAGCTCGCCAGTGGGGGTGGTGGCGGCCGCGTCGGACCTGGACCTCTCCCACGGCTGCAGCTGATAAAAAGGCGCGGGCGCACAAAGCCGAGAGATCAGCGGCGGCAGCGCTTGCGTTTGGGTGAGCTGTGCACGCTAATACTATCGCTATCTGCTCTGTGTGCTGCGCTCCCTGGGGCTTTGTTAGCTAGCTCGTACTTGGTCAACAGCACGCACGCACGCACGCACGCACAGATAGTGGCAAGGACACAGCGGCTCCCCAAACGCTGCAACGTTTGCACTCACCCTCAATCTGCTAGCGACCAGCTAGCTTATTACCTCCTCCAAGGAGGTCTACTGATTTTTCACAAATTCAGAACAAATTCCACATCACATGCCCACACCAAGATCCCCGTCTTAAATTCAAGCGTCGGGTGCGTGCGCACGAGCAGCCGCTGAAGAGCCTGTTGACGTTTGTCTGGTGAGATGAGACACTCACGCTCCGTAAGCCGGGATGGGCGGCGGCGGCGGGGCCGTGCGGAATGTGTTGTACACGGCCCGACCCCGACCTCGCAAGTGGGCGCCCCTGTAGGCCACGGCAGTGCCCGTGGCGGGGTAGGGGAAGCCTGTGACTGCGGAAAGACACAAAAGAAGAGGAGAGCGTTTTGAGAAAGCATCCTCCACTTGGCATTGCTTACCTTCTGACAGAATACATTAGAGGCAGACGTGTGCGGCGGCGCCCCCTGTGACAGAATGCATTATGGGCACGACAAGGAAACAATAGATTTAATCTTTTCAAGGTGCGCCTCATCAAGCACGCTCCTCTTCCCCAGCTCGCCGCTTTGTGGCCGACTCAGCAAGGATCCACATTTGCTGTACGCATCCTTCCCCGAAGCCCGGCACCCGCAGCCTTGAGGCGTGCGCAGGTAAATGGATGCAATATCGCTTGTCCCGCACCGCAGCGCTCGCATAGCTCATACGTGGCGGGGGCTGGCAGCGGCCGCGCGGCGGAGAGGTAGCAGGCGTTTGTGGGTGTCGAGCGGGACGGGGCGCGGGCGGGAGGTGAAGGTGACGACATGTTCACAAGCTCCCTGCGGGGAAATGAAGCAGATGGGCCCGACAGCCGAGGCCCAAACCTCGCCGTGACCCCCATCTCAAACCCATCTGGGAGCGGCTTTAGCCAATCACAGCCACGCTTGATGGCGGCTGGCCGCTCGGGAAGCGACGCGTGGGGTGAAGGACGAGAGGGGGACGCTTGGTGTCCATTTAACCTTCAATTGTTAAACACGGTGGCTCTGCTTACGTTTGAAATTCCTTCACACTCCCCAAATCCCTCTGTCGCCCTGCCCCCACCTCCCCTACCCTCCCCGACGCCTCATTCATCACAACACCGGTCGCCATTATCTGTCCTCCCAGTATCACGCCACTCCGGCCGTTCCGGCGTGTTCATCTTTTGAGCAAATTCACCGCGGCCCACTTCAGTCACGCTGAGCGACGTCTCGGCGGCTGCCTCGGCGGCGGGTAATAACGTGTATCCGATGTGTTTCGGATGAACCCTCCGCTGCGACGAAGACGGGAGACAGTCCCTCGCAATCCAAGATAAACTCCACTGCAATGAAGATCCATGGCGTGTGTCGCGTGGCAGGTTTCTGCCAGGTGGGTAGGCGGCGTTAACCCCCGCAGATGCGCGTGGCCACTGAGCACCCTAATGGGCGATGCGGCGCCCGGGCCCTCGCCGCTCCAATAACGCTGACAGGGAGACAGATTAGTGGCGCTTTTAAAAACACAGAGACTGAGGTTTAATGTCGGCCGCCATTACCATCACGCTCCATTAGAGGGTCCGCACGCATATTCGCACGCTGCGTCTCATTTGCCCAGGTGACGCCGCCCATGTGCCCCCCCCCAGCCCGTCATGATTTATGTTGACCTTGGCGTCAAATTAGTCTCGTTAGCATTTGGAGCGTGGACAAAACATCAGCTCTTTTCTGTCTTTGTTTACATTGGTATGCAACATACGTGCGCTGATGTATGCCAAGGTAAAGTCACAACGACTTAGCGATAGGCTACACTGCCTCAATAATAACCCATAAATCACGCCGCTGTCACACCTTGGTAAGCGAGCGGCGCCAAACGCCAAAGTCAAACACCTTCTCCGGGAAGGTAGAAAATATGAGTCGCACGCTGGAGGGCGGCGGGGTCGCGCCGCACCTCGTATGTCATACGTGTCAACCTGAGAGAAGCCTGTCAGCTGATGCGGCGGTGGTGCCCGTGATGGGGTCATAACCGGCCGCCGTAAAGAAAGATCTGATTTTCCACTAGGTTGATCTCGCTAATACTTGCAGTCGGCCAATGAGCACTTAATCCACGCGCGGGGGACCCAAAACAGCTTAATCTAATCAAGAGTCTGGCGCTTAATTAGCCCCCCAACGTACACTCCAACAATGAGAGGATCTGTCTACATTTATTAAGCTGGCAATTAGCCTTTCTTCGTCGTCATTTACGCAGCTGTCGGCGTTTCACGACTCCTCCAGAAAACTTCACCTCGGCGCCGCCCAGTGTGAACTCATAAAGCAGCGCGAGGAGCTCTTTTGTTTGCTAGCCCGGGGGGAACGGCTCAGTTCTGCGCCGCAGCTGTCCGTGGTGCTGAAACTCCACCGGCACCGGGGACAGCAATCCGCTTTTCCAGCTCGGGACTAGGAGGAGATTTGTCTGCTATCGCAACATTAGCTTTGTTTCTGGGGTCCTGATGGTGACGTAATCACGCACGCACTTGCAAATATTGAATCAATAATGTTTGGGCTTGTTTCAGATGTGGACTTGAAATATCTACAATGTTGATTTTCAACACTTGCTGCATTCAAATGTAATGGAGTCGGTATTGGAAGGCCTTCTGAAGACAAGGAGGAAAACTTTCCTGACGTCTTAAAGCGCCCCCGGTACCAATCACTGTATGGGTTGCTGGCACGCATCATTCAAGCATGAATAAAGACACTAACACTGAAAGCTACACTCCCCACAAAAACCAAAAAACCCACCACGAGAGCCACTGACTTAAAAGATGAATTCCAGCTCTTTTGCAAACCGTGCCGCTTTCAGGCTACGTCACCCCGCCCGCAGACCCTCTCTTGTGTAAGTGGGAGGGGCCAGACTCGCCCTGCAAGAGGTTAAGAGCGGGGAGCGTGCGTGAGGCTCTCATCCGTCATTCTCCTGAATGGGTTTTGAGGACAATAAACCTGTAGCGCCAGGACGAATGGAGACGGAGTGCGCTGTCAGCGAGCCAGGATTTATGGCCCCCAATTTCACTGATCTCCTGCACGGAAATGAGCGCTGATAAACAGTGATTAATCGCCCTTATATCCCCTCCGACTCTACAAAAGTACATTAACTGCAGCTTGGATGATTTTGGGAATCAGATTGGCGCTGGGAAGAGAGGGCGAGCGCGGCTCCTCGTTAGGTTTCGTGCAAAAAAAAAGAAAAAGACTTTTACTCCTCGTCCAGCAGGCCGGTTGGCTCATGTCGACCCACGGGGCCGCGTCGAGACAACTTGAAAAATTAGCCGCCAATAAATCAGCCGGCCCCTCCCAGGCCCCCTCCCCAGCCTGGAGTGGTGGACCACACAGTCCCTGTCCTGATTTATGAGATGATTTGGGGAGTGTGTGCATGTGTGTTGCTCTATAAAGGTTATCTATTTCTGTATGCCGGAACGTGACGCTCCCTCTCTCTCTCTGCAGTCACTTTATTAGGAACACAACCTAAAACCCAGTTCGAGCTCTGAAAACTATGAAAATGGCAGTACAGAGCGGGGGTGTCCAAATGGTAAACCATCAATTAGAGGAGTAAAATCCCACACGCCCAGTTACTGCTGTTGTGTCTTTGGGCAAGACGGGCCCCCCACTTTGCCCCCAGGGGTGTCTGACAAGTGCATGCAACCCGGATCCAACCAATGGCCACTGCTGCTTTCAAATATGGGATGGGTATCGCAGTACTGTCATCCCTCGCAATACCACCGTTTATCAAAAAAGAATGAGTGTAATTAGTAACGTACGTCTGTTTTGTGGTTGACCGATTATGAAATATTCATTAAGTTGTATGGAGTATTGGCAGTAATGTTACGAGACGTGACCTTGCATTACTTCGACTTTCACACCGCATGCAGTCTGGATAAGCAGAAGCAGCAGAACCCTGCCCACTCGCCATGCGGAGTGAAAAAAAAAAGTTCTTCTCTTTTCCATGTGGAAGTGGTTGCTTTTTGGCTCCACTCCATTTGAAACGCTTTCTTAAGTTTAGAGTTAGTAAGTTGGAGAGGCTAACTCACTAGTTGCTTGCTGGTTTGCTATGCAAGTGGCGCCGTCTGTCTTGCCCCTGCAGTGATCCCGTAACACGTGCAATGCGATGTAAGTGACTATAGGGGTGTTATTTTATGTCCACAGTGCTCCAATGTAATTAGAAAGCCATAAGCAGGTTTTCTATGCCCTACCTAAATATTCTGTTTATTAATATGCATTACGCTGAAATTGGTTGGGTCTGGAACCAAATAACTGCCATAAACGAGGGACGGCTGTACATCGTACCAATCAATAAATGTACAAGATTACTATTATTGTTATTTTCTTTATTACACACACCACATCGCTGTAGGGACAGACTTTCTAAGCGGGTGAATGTGCTGAAATGATTGTGTGGACCTAATGTTTCATTTTACGGAAGAACAGCGGCCATAACAATCGCAAACGGGAAAGCGCGGCTTCAGAAGCCTCTATTTTGATCATCCTTTGTGTTTTCTGACATTTGACTTAAATAAGCAGTCATTTCCTCCACTCCACTACCCCCGGACCAGAACATTGTTCTTGCATGATATTGCACTGCTGTGCTTTTCTTTTACTTTGAAGGCCTGACTTTACCCGGTGAAAACGTGAGGTTTGGCAAGGACTGTGTGTGAATTTCATCATAGTCTACTGCGAGCCGTTGGAAATGTTCGATATGAGAAATATCCGAGTAAACGTTTGTCGCATGACAGGATAATAAGGAGACCGGGGTGTCATTAGGCGGTGCTCCTAATGAGTGTTCTGTGAGAGCACCCCCCCTTTTATTTTGGGTCTAATTGTCAGGGGGGGATGCGGGTGCGGGGCCGAGGGGTCGGAGGCGAGGGGCGTCTCGGGCAAGAAATAAAGGTGACAGACGAGCGCGCTGTCACGGCGGTTATTTAGAGGTTCCCCATAAAGCTGTCCGGGGAACGAACAGATTTTAGTCTAATGAGCAGAAAGGAAAGCCGTTAAAGCGGCGCGATGTGCTCAGCACTTCTTCCAAATGAAATAGAAGCATTAAAATGCAAAGGCTTCATATAACATGCAGCAATAAAGCTGGCGAGCCAGGCGGGGGGAGATAGGGAAAACCCCACTGAGCTCATCTCGCTCCTCCATTACCGCCAGCAGGAGCGGCGGCGGCCTCGGTCCAGGCGGCTGCCAACAATATCGCTCGCTCAATCTCTCTTATTCGGTTAGCGGTGTAAAAGTCAATCTGCCGCACTTGGCAAATCCATCCACGGCGGCGGCCTCCTCCATCTGATAAGGCTCGCTCTTCAAATCACATCACGTTTTTCCCGCTTTTTCCCCGACTCCGCGCTGGCACGCGCCGCAAACAAAGCGGCCGGGAGAGCCTGGGATCATCCGCCGCTTATCTGGGCTGCGCTCAGATCCACTCTGATTCATGTTCTGGAGGTTCAGGAGGGCGGCTGATTGGACAAGCGCCGAGGGCGCAGATTGACTTTCCCGCCGCCACGCCGCATCACGTACGACAGACAAGTACTTACCGGCGTAGAGCTCGGGACCGTAGACGGCGCCGACCACCGGGTTCAGCTTCCAGCCTGGCGAGCACAACAGAACTCCAGTGAGGACAAAAGAATGACTCGATTCTTAGTGTTTGGTGTTTCTGTGCTTTTTCCCGTCCAAAAACAGGAAGTGGCAACAGAAACAAGATGGCTGCGCAGGTGGAGCAGAGTGTGCACTTCAGGAAGTGTACTTTGCACACTCCGTACCAAGTTGCTGAGCGTGCGAAAAAGATGAAACCCATCACTCACACTGAATGGCTTCTTCTTCTTCGCTTCCTTTTTCATTGTGAAAAGCAAAAGAGAATAATATCCAGTAATAATAATAATAACACAAACGCATCGGCCTTCACACTGTTAGCCGCCATCTTGGCCACGTAGCGGAAGTAAAGGTACAGCATAGGAGCTGTCACATGACTTCACTCGGCTGTGGCTGGCAGGTGAAGACGACTACCGAAGCGGCACGTCTTTCTTTTTTTATGATTGAAATTCTGGATAAAGAGGTCAGCGGAAAGACGCACACACCTTTCACAATCACCACCATCGTCGCTGAACTTGTTTCTTTCTATTACTTCATGACCAATGAAGTATGCCTTGCTGCATCCTGGTAATGGCGGCTAACCTAATGCCTTATCTCTTAATGCATGTTTCTGCATAAAAGGAGCTAAGCGTGCATTTCTCCCTTACAAGTCACCTCAGTGTTTTTCCAGTGTAAAAGTGAACTTTTACTGCCGCAAGAGTGCAATAATAACAAAAAGGCTTCATCCCGCTCCGTCTTTGCAAAATGTTCAGTTGTCCATTCACGTCGTTTGCATTTATTTTCTAATCATTGTCTCTAAAATGTGTTTTGTTGGTAACATTTTTGGCTGTCGGGAACGGACGCACAGGATTTGCATTATTTTCTATGGGAAAACTTGCCTTGGTTAGAGTCCGTTTTGGTTTGAGTCAAACCTTGTGGCACGAATTAATGATGCTAACCAAGACACGGCTGTATTTCTAATGAACCTAAATGTTGGCATAACGTTCTGTTGAGTGGTTGCAATTCAGCATTAAAAAGGAGAGAAGAAGAAGAGCACTGGCAGTAATGGATTCAGGACAGCGCTACGCTGTTACCAAATACACGGTATAATCATCTGCTTGTATCGCCAACACTGATTGGTTGATTGGCGACTTGGACTGGATCCAGGTCCGATTGTTTTGTCAGGAAAAAGCAGCGTTTGCTGGATTTGGGGTTTACGGTGTTTGCTTACCGTTCGTGTAAGGGTTGGCCACTTTTTTGTTTGTCATCACTCGCGCCGTGGCGTTGTTCACCTGCTCGCATCAACAAACAACAACACAGCGGCTGTCAGGCGCGGCAAAACGAGGATACGCTCAGGCAAAAAAATAGATGATGACTGCTTATTGAAGTTTGCTGAGGCTCTAAAATGTCTGCAGCGAGGCGGAAGCATGCACCAATTAGCCACAAGCGCCGTGCTGAAAGGAGCAACATCCCAAATCAGGAGCCGCTTGCATAAACAAGTGGATTCCAAAAGAAAGGAAGGAAGGAAGGAAGGCGTGCTTTGATTCGCTTCCACTGAGCCGCCGACAATGACGGCTGGTCCCGAAATGAGAGCGGGAGACGGCGAACGCCTCCTCACGGCTGACAGGAAGCCAGGAGATGATAGCATGCACTCATCCCGCCTTGTCGCCTCTTGACGGACACCTGACGTGTCCGGATGCTGCCTTCTTATTCTTATGCATGCACGCGCGCACACATGCTCGTGCACGCCACCACAGTCACGGTGTGTTGAGAGCATGCACGACAACACAAGCAAGAAGAGGAGGAGGCACCTCGATTTTGCGTCCCTCTACGATTGTACCGTTTAGTTTCTCCCGTGCACGGTCGGCATCTGTGCTCGTTTCAAAAGTTACAAAGCCAAAGCCCTGACAGCGTGATGAAGAGCAGGAAGAGGCAGAGAGAGGAAGGGAAGACAGGAGAAGGTGAGTTGTAGATTAATTAGCAGCAGTTAGCAGCGTCAGGAAAGAGCAAACAAGAGATCAGAGGGGGGAAGAGGACCTCGCGTTACGGCGCCGACAAACTGGGCCTGCCCGGCCCAATTAAAGAGGCGGAATGTCAGGAAAACAGCCAGTTAGCTGCCATTATAGCCGTATAATTAACGACAACATTGACGTGTCAGCGCGCCCGCACGGCCTCCAGGAAAGAAGGGAGGTGCTGGGGGCTCGGATTCAAACATGGCGTAGGCGCCCGCTAATTAACGCTGCTGTTTACCTCGTGTCATGTGACCAACAATAAAATGACGTTAGCTTGCCTCCTGTTAGCAGTTAATGAGAGTAGGACCTTCATGAAGAACAGGCAATGCTGGCGTGTCCAAATTGCGGCCTGGGGGCCATTTGTGGCCTGCAGCTCTTTTTCTCGGTCGCCAGAACGGGTCGCCGTTGTAGCTTTGAATTATCTCACAGGTCGACTCCAAAACCTGAATACAAGACGCCCCCCCAGCCCTGCCTTTCGCCCACGGGGGGTTGCTCGTCACGTGGGAGAGTTATGTGGACTGGGATGCTGGACCTGAGCAAGCTTTACGATACGCTGGCCGACACGTCCCATTCCTTCCCATATGTACACGCACACGGGCGGGGGTGGGGCGCGGGGGGGCCGCGTTACGGCCAGCACTGGCCGATAATTGCTGGGGGTGTAACACGTGTGAGAGATGGCGAGCGGCGTGATCTGCTGTGCGCGCTCCGCATCTGCAGGCTGCTATTGCCGGCATAAATAACAGCAGCCTGTCCTTGGGGGAGGAAAGAGATAAAGAAAGACATTCAAAAAAGGAATTGAGGGCAAAATTAATCCTTTGGACATTCACCCGACTGCCGCTATCCCGCTCTAGCTCGCCCCCACAGGCCAATAATTAGCTTACAGCGGCCATTTTTCAAAGCTGACAAACTTATTGAATGCAAATGGCTTCATAGGAAATAGATTGTTTATTAATGTCCCGCTAGCTTCATTACGGACGGCGCAGGGTGGTGGCCGGGGGTGCAGGCATCCTGGCTAATCACCAGCCGCAAATGTGTGTGATGACCGAGGACGCAGGTCCCGCCCACCCCCCAACTCCTCTGGCCGGTCGGCTCGACTTGAAAGACTGCGATTGCTAATATTATTTTGGAGTCTGTGAATGCAACATGAATAACTGTGATTGCTAATATTCAGACGGCGTCCGTGAATGCAACATGAATAACTGTGATTGCTAATATTCAGACGGCGTCCGTGAATGCAACATGAATAACTGTGATTGCTAATATTAAGATGGCGTCCGTGAATGCAACATGAATAACTGTGATTGCTAATATTAAGATGGCGTCCGTGAATGCAACATGAATAACTGTGATTGCTAATATTAAGATGTCCGTGAATGCAACATGAATAACTGTGATTGCTAATATTAAGATGTCCGTGAATGCAACATGAATAACTGTGATTGCTAATATTAAGATGTCCGTGAATGCAACATGAATAACTGTGATTGCTAATATTAAGATGTCCGTGAATGCAACATGAATAACTGTGATTGCTAATATTAAGATGTCCGTGAATGCAACATGAATAACTGTGATTGCTAATATTAAGATGTCCGTGAATGCAACATGAATAACTGTGATTGCTAATATTAAGATGTCCGTGAATGCAACATGAATAACTGTGATTGCTAATATTAAGATGTCCGTGAATGCAACATGAATAACTGTGATTGCTAATATTAAGATGTCCGTGAATGCAACATGAATAACTGTGATTGCTAATATTAAGATGTCCGTGAATGCAACATGAATAACTGTGATTGCTAATATTAAGATGTCCGTGAATGCAACATGAATAACTGTGATTGCTAATATTAAGATGTCCGTGAATGCAACATGAATAACTGTGATTGCTAATATTAAGATGGCGTCCGTGAATGCAACATGAATAACTGTGATTGCTAATATTAAGATGGCGTCCGTGAATGCAACATGAATAACTGTGATTGCTAATATTAAGATGGCGTCCGTGAATGCAACATGAATAACTGTGATTGCTAATATTAAGACGGCGTCCGTGAATGCAACATGAATAACTGTGATTGCTAATATTAAGATGTCCGTGAATGCAACATGAATAACTGTGATTGCTAATATTAAGATGTCCGTGAATGCAACATGAATAACTGTGATTGCTAATATTAAGATGTCCGTGAATGCAACATGAATAACTGTGATTGCTAATATTAAGATGTCCGTGAATGCAACATGAATAACTGTGATTGCTAATATTAAGATGTCCGTGAATGCAACATGAATAACTGTGATTCCTAATATTAAGATGTCCGTGAATGCAACATGAATAACTGTGATTGCTAATATTAAGATGGCGTCCGTGAATGCAACATGAATAACTGTGATTGCTAATATTCAGACGGCGTCCGTGAATGCAACATGAATAACTGTGATTGCTAATATTTAGACGGCGTCCACGATAGCTATCAAAACGGACTAATAATATACATTTTCAATAATAACGAATCTTATATTTGCAATATTCCAAAGGCCAATAAAAATGACACTTTGGACACTCCAGTTCATACTGGGATGGGGGCCAGATGGCAAAGACGACTGGGGAAAAATTCCTACTTATTTGTAAACAGGTCCAGATACGACGAGGGATCATCAGTGTGACCAAGGACGTGGGTGCGCCATGCAGGGACACATTTTATTGGTTAGACCAGGGATGGGCAAAGTAAACTGTCCGGGGGGGTCAGACTACATATTTGACACACACACACAATTTATGCTCATACTTCTACCAGTCCACTTGTGTCCCTTTTTTCAGGAGCACTTTAAGCATTAGACCACATCAAACAACAAAACTGAAAGTTTTGACTGAGACCTGGAGTACACACGAGTAAAAGATGTGTGATGCACAGTATGAAGGACAAAACATTGACTATTTAGGAGAACGTCCCAGACAGTGCACTGGGTAGCTTTGTTGTGGCGTCACGTACGGTATGCATGCATGTCTGCATGTCAAGAGCTACTGAAACCATCAGAAGCTTGTCTCACAGTGCCTACTTGCAAGTCCTGTTGCCAGATTGCATTAAAAATCCCTCTTGGGAAGCATCTGGCGGGCCGGGTGTGGCCCCCGGGCCGTAGTTTGCCCACCACCGCTTTAGACGTGCACAGATAAGGGGACAAATTCCATTGGCGGAAATGATGAATATGATTGGAACAAAAAATCTGAAAAATCTGCAGTGTGAACGTCGCTGTGACCCGTGGGTGTGTGGCGGGGCTGTCAGCGGGGAAATGTCTAATCAAATGTAGCAATAGTGGGGTGTTGGGGTGGAGGGCTATTGGTTGTTCCTCTCCCTCATTAGCATCATCAGATACAGTTTGGGCCTAGCAGGTTCTAAGCGGAAACGTGTGCTACACATTGACTGCCACCCTGCATGCAGGACGCAAGTAAAGAAGCTGGGAGGAGGAAGAGGCGGGCGTCGCCCTGCGCTACGCTAACGCCGCCACAGATGCGTGACGCCGCAGTGGAGCAGCTGGTGTTCCGCTTGACTCACCTTGGATCCTCGCTCGTTAAAGATAATCTCCACATCCAAAATCTTCCCGAATTGCTGCGGACGAGAAGGGAGAGAGGAGAGGAGAGAGGCGTTAGGAAGCTGAGCACAAACATTACGGCGGGATGGAAATGGGTCTTTGGTGCGGGAAAGGCGCTGATGAGCTGTTGTTGGGCTTTCATCGCCAGTCTTGCTGAAAGACCCAAAGGGTTAGCAGCCTGCGTGCCTGTTGACTGAGGAAGGAGGAGCAGATGGAAGTTGTCTTTTTGTCTCCTGAGCCTCCGGCGGACCTTTGACTTGTGAGGAGTCAGCTGGCTTTGCTCTCTTGTTATGTACCACCCCCCTCAAACCCTTCATCCTCTTTGTTTGTGCGCTCTCACAGTCTACGGGACCTGGGGCCGCACCCCCGGGGGGGCTCTGGCGCTCCGGCCTCTCCGCTTAGCGAGCGGGCGTGCCCTCGGATGCTCGGGAATGAAAGCAAAGCGTGAGCTTCTCAAACGAGTGGAGCGAGCATCACTTTTAATTGCTGTCTGCAGCCGGCGCATTACTTCATTAAAAGTAATTAGCATGTCAAGCGGTCTGCATCGCCTCCATTTCAGCACATTGGGGAAGAAATGGACCCGCCATGCGGTCGGCAGGCCCGAATGGGAGCGCTGACTGATTGGCTAATAAGGATTCTCTCATTTCGATCCTGAAAACGTTCCAAAGGCGCTCAGCATTCACACGCGTCGCATCGTGGCGTTCCCCCCACCCATCCCACTCCAGGCCCACGCAACACTCAGATGCTAACTGTTTTACGCGTGCGCCATGCGCTGGTGCCATCCATCCATTCCTTTTCCAGGAAGTCGTCTTGGTGGACTTCCACACGGGCATGGCTCCGCACACGCCAGCGACGTCGAGAGTGCAAACAGCCGCATCAGCAAAACGACAGACGCCGTGGAGATCAATGTCTCTCGGGACGGCGAAGGCGATCCAATACCAACACGGAGGACGCCGGGTCCACGTCGATGTTAAATGCATCAAGCGCCATCCAATATCGTCCCAAATAAATATGCAAATATCAGGGAGACGCTTGCGCCATCAAAACTTCCTTTTCCCCGTTGATGACAGAGAAAGACATTTTGATCCAGATCGCTCATTGAGGATTCACGGTGGCCGTGTCCGCAGTCAGGGTTGGCATGGCAACAAGACGAGCATTGAAGTGGTTAAGTGGCTGCGGTGTTGGTACTTGATGGAAGACTTCCTGCGGTGAAGGCAACAAACGGCGCGTGATTAGCTACAACATCTCCCGCCCAGAATTACATAATAGCAGGCCTGAGCGCTCAAACCTCGGAGCGCTTGATGCGGCCCAGCAGTCCGTGTGACAGCGGGGGTGGAAGGGGGCGGGGCATTAGAGGTCCTGATTGAAGTGGCACCAACCCCTCCAGCAGCGCGCGCTCGGACTTGGAGTGTTTTCACTTCTCGGAGATCAGAGTTCCTAATTAGCGCTTAGGGTCCTCCTAATGAGCCCTTCATTCAGCGCCTCGTTAAGGACCTACTGGTTCCGTGCCCCCTTCGCCCCGTGGCAGGTGGGGGGTTGGGGGGTCCTGGGCCCTCCCCGCTTGTTGAGGCTCTGGTGCTCCGTCTGCAACGCGACAGCAGGTGGAGCGCCCTCCTTCCTCCCTGCGTCTGGCACTCATGCGTGACGCTAATGGCGTATCGAGCTCCAGCGGCCATTAAGAGCTGAGGGATGAAACGCTCGCACAAAGGCCTTTTGTGGCGGCCATGTCAGAGGGTGGAGCGCCACTGTCCCCCTGCCAAGCACCGCCGCAGACGATCAATCCCGCGCTCCACGCCAGCCGCCGTGCAGTGAGGCGGGGGTGTCGATGGCGACACGTGGGCGCGGCGGGCCGTGATCAATTCTGCGTATCTGCATGCGCCGGCAAGGCACACAAAGCCTCCGAGCTAATTACGGAGGCGATTTGGATTCTGAACGAGCGGCACCGGGAACAATAAAGCCAACAAGAGAGGCGAGAGAGCGGCCATGTTGTCGGCCATTTATAACGCCACAGACGGGCCCGTGGAGCAATTCATACCATCGGCCCGATGCTGTCTCTCCAACGCATCTGGGTTCTAAAAGTCCAATTAGCTGGGAATGTTTAAAGTCCATTTTTGGAGCCATCACATTCTATTCTTATGAAAGCTTTTATTGAAGCGCGAGTCTTCGCCTCATTAAGCGGAAGACAGACCTGCTCAGATGCTAGCGGGCAGGAGAAGGCTTCCTTTCTCCAAGTGCTGTGAGCCACGTCCGCCTTCCCTCTCACCTCCACTCAGGTGGGACCACCTCAGCTAGTCCTTACGTGTGGACAGCTGCAGCAAAACTGGTGAACCCCACTCCCCGATGCCTTAAGGGCTGCGCTGGATGATGAATTGACAGCTCGGGTCGGCTTACGCTGCTCGACTCTCATTTAGCGAGTACGGGTGGACGCGGGTTCGAGCCCCAGCAGTTGCAGGGCCGGATTGCAGGGGGGACCATGTTACGTTGATGCCGCGACCCGAATGAGGGTGATGCCAGCTGGTGTGCAAAAGTACATTGGAAAACCTCACTCCCTGACACCTCAAGAGCCGTGCTGGACATCAGGCCGACAGCTCGGCTTTTAGCTCTTTTTTCATCCATACAGTGGTTAGCATACTGGCTGCACAGTCGGGGTTTGGAGGTTTGGGCAACTCTGTGTGCTGCTGCCGTGTTGTGTTCCTCCCACATTCCCAGAAGATGCATGTTTAGCTACCTGGAGGCTGTGAACTGCGCAGGTGTGAATGTGAGCGTCAACTGGCGACTCTAAATTGGTACGAGTGTGAGTGCAGTGCGTCCGCCATTGACTGGCGACCAGTCCAGGGTGTAGCTGGGATTTTAAAATTCCACAGAAAATGTCTCTTTTTCTGAGAGAGACCAGTGTTGTCTGAGAAGGAGGGTACTCACCCCAAACATTTGCCTTAGGTCGGGGTCCCGGAAGCGGAAGGGAATGTTGGAGACGTGTAGCCTTTTCGGCTGCTGCTTCTCTGAAGAGTCT
Organism: Oostethus manadensis; assembly: GCA_024372805.1. Taxonomy (NCBI): domain Eukaryota; kingdom Metazoa; phylum Chordata; class Actinopteri; order Syngnathiformes; family Syngnathidae; genus Oostethus; species Oostethus manadensis. Next base: position 516,780 of record QODF01000193.1, on the reverse strand, counting down.
GAGTGTTGGGAGACGTCCGTTTGCGTCACGTCATCTGTCTGCCAACACAGGAAAGACAAGGCGCTCGTTAGCCGCCGCGGTACGCTGCGGGACTCGGAGGAGGGGTGCGGGCTGACCAAGTTATTCAGCGTCAGTCATTTTTCAATCCAAGAGAAAAGCAAAGCGATCAACAGTCGATGACTTATAATGTCAGAGCGGAGCCGCCGCGTCACAAATCCGCGTATTCATCTCTTGCACTTAGCTCTTGAGCTACGTGGAAGATTGAAGGCGCTGACAAAAAGGCGTGGATATAGATCCCACGGCGGGCTGACACGTCCAGACTAAAGACACATTATGGGTGACGTGTGCACGCGAGGCCCGCGGCACTCGGCGGTGTTGTTCTTTCCATCATTATGCCAACGCCATTCTGACACTTCTGTACAAACGACGTGTCGGATGTCGCTGACAAATCCCGCTCCTTTCCTTGCGTGGCAGCGCTGATGGATTCCAGCGAGCGTGTTAGCCCGTCTGTTCAGGTGGACCAAACTTCTTTTCCTGCTCTGCTTTCTGTGTGGAACCTCAAATGAACACAACACTTTGTCTGCCAGGCTTTGCAAATGCACGTCAACTCGATCTGGGTCTCTTTAGGTGCACCTCAGTCTGTCCAGGTGACGCATACAAGAGGGGGGTCCAAAGTGCAGTTAAACAAGAACATTTTGATTTTTTTTGGCCTGGTAATCAGCTCCCCGAGGATACCATACGTTGGTGAGGCTCCCTCCCTGATGCCTTAAGAGCTGCGCTGGACAACGTGGGATGGACACGTGAAGGAGGTCGTCTAGGAAGCAAACAAGGAGGGACGTAAACGCGCTTTTGATATTGTGTATTTTTTCATGTATTTTATTCAGGAAAACCTGTTGTTTGTCCATCCCGGGTTTTTAGGATGTTTAATAGAAAATAGATGAAAGAAAAGTCAATAATATTATAACATCCGTGACGAAAGTTTGGACAATGGAAGCTTTATTTGAATTTTTCGGTCTTGTTTTGGAGCGCTGAAGGACTCGAAAGCCCCGAAAGCAGCAGGCGTCAACTCGCTCAAAGCTGTGATGTGGTCAGCTGACTTCAACTAAGAATCCTATTGACAGCTTCTGGTCTGACGTCCTGTTTTGAAATTTCCTCATGACTCATCCTACTTCTAGTTGACATCTTCCTCAAAGGTGGGCAGTGCGAAAAGCCAGCGCCAAGTTGTGAGAGAAGCAACACAGCCTGCTAATTAGCGCAGCAAATGTAATCACAGCGCTCTCCGTTGCATCCTTCACGCGCGGCACAATATCAACACGCCCGCCTGGCTCTCCTGAGATGCCGCACGTCAAACGGGCGACCTCAAGCGTGAGCTTCCATTACGGACGTCACCACCCGGGGCGCTGGTGTGGAAGCAGAGCTGGCGGCATAAACGGCAATCAAAGCTTAGAAGGAGCGCAGATTCAAGCTTTGACTGCACAGGAGGGGGGCGCCGGTGAGACATGAGAAGGTGGAAGTGTCAAACAGTCAACGACCTGCAAAGCCTCCTGGGAGGAGCTCTCACCGCACGCCAAGCTGACTATTCCCACACACGCACACACACGCACACACGGCTGCGGGCCTCTCTTGGTGAACCATTTGCAAGCATTTAGAAAATGGGTTAGGGATTTATTCATCATAATTCATCATGACAGTATCATCATCATCATCATCTTCTTGATGGCGATGATGATGATGGCCTTTATTATTCTCATTATCATAATCACAATCTCCACCGACATGGCTGTCATTTATTGGCGCTTTATGGCCCGTTCCGAGAAGCTGACACACATTGTGAGCGCTGACGCTAGTTTGATTCAAGGTCCAACTCTGTCAGCCCCCTCCAGTAGACATCCAGGTAGGGCAGAGCCCCGCCGGGCGCGCCAGAGTCCGCCACAGCGGTGAGCAACTGGCAAAAGGACAGGAGGGCCGGAGGGCGGCCCGGGCAGGTGGGAGTGGATTTGTGGGAGAGAGATTCTGCCGGCGGGGTCTTAACTCTGCGCGTGGGAGGTTAATAGCCTGAGCAGCCATGTTGGGCCCGGGGGTGACACATCGTAGACAGATGCCAGGACCGCAGAGGCCGACAAGGTACCGGATGTCCCACCCCGCAGGTCAATCCGCTTCATCGCTCACCTTTAGCCCGTGTCAGCAGAGCATGTCCACCCGCCGCTCTGGCGGTTTTAGGACAGTGGCCGCCATGCTCCAGATGAACTTCCTCTCCTGTCAGGCAGCACGCCAGCACCCGCGATGCGTAAACAACTACACAATCATTCCCTAAAGCAGGGGCTGCGGGGGGTTTGGCCTCCTGGACTACGCACCGGCCATGTTTGCAGTCAGACAAAGACACGGGAAAAATGTGCTGAACCCCAAAACACCCGAATGGAAGATAAACCATGACTTCTCTGCAGAACTTTGAATTTCAACCAACTACCGTCCCTGCTTGAAACTATCCATGAAGTCTTCCTTCCTGTTGGCCTGTACTTCCCAAGCACCCTACCTGGCCGCTGTACTCCCTTCCTGCACATGCAGCCTTCCCTTCCTTCCTTCCTGTTCGCATTGCAGAAGAAACTAACGACCTGCAACGTTCCACCACAGGAGGCCACTATCAGCGCTGCTTTGCTGTCCCGACAGCTGCTGTCAGAGGAAGCGGGAGAAGGCGGAACGCTGGGACTCGGCGTCGGTGCCAACGCGAGCAGGAGAACGGAGCTGTCATCTCCGGCGGCTCGCTGGCTTCCTGTTCCGCCATTTCTCTAAAAGACTCCTCGCTCTTCTTTGCAAATGGCTGGGCTCAGCACTTTGGCGCTCCACGCAGAGTGGCATTACGTTCAAACGATCCGATCGGAACGCTGCCAAGCAGGTAGATTGCATTAGATTTGCGAGTGTGTGTGTGTTGGGGATCAAAATGTCCCATCTTTAATTTATTCTTCCTAGCCTCCTGGTACTTAAGTGTTTGGAAAGAATACACTTGCATCATCTCCAGAGAGAATGTCAGGAGACATTTAAGTCGAGTGCTACTGAAGTGGGAGGAGCTTGTGAGGAACAAGCTTCATCTTTCTTCTGCTGTGCATTGCAGTCATTGGATGATGAACAACAAAAACACTTCCTGCTAGCTCGGGCATGCGAACAGCGGGCGCAAGCACGGTTCTGGTGATAAACATGGCATCCAAGGAGATGCAATCCCAGGGCGGCTCCGAGACCAGCGAGCTCTGACACAAAGCAGAGTGGGGACAAAGCGGGACGGAGAAGCAAGCTTCATAGGACAAAGCTGTGCAGAAAAACACATGGAAGAGGCGGACACACACAGCTGGTTTAAGGAAGGAGAAGTCATTTGCATCCCAAACTTTGGCCCACAGACTCCGTGAGTCAAACAATTAGGTCTCAGTAGAGAATGCTTGCTGTAGGTCTGCCTAGGGATCTCCTCCTGACCGGGCAATGCCTGGAACACCTTACCAGGGAGGCATCCGGATGCCCAAGCAGTGGAGCAGAAGTTCTCCTCCGAGATCTTCACACTCTCCTCCATCCGTTTTCTCACCTGCCTCATCTGCTAAAAAGTACAATTCCCATCAGATTGCTGATTGACCGATGGTGGCTTCCATCACTTTCCACTTCTTCAGACTTTCAAGGATTTTTTTCTTGTCTTTCACGCGGAAAGTGGAATCGATGAAATATGTGCAAGTTCTTCCCTTTCCGCCGTCCTTGGAGGCGCAGATTGACTTGTTTGAATCTGAGTGTTGACTAGACCGCCACAATCAAGGCCGGCTAACAATGGAGCCGCGACGGGAGTGGCAGATGACAAACAATGGCGGCCTCCGAGCACCACACCCTCGATGGCGGCTGGCCTCGCGAGGCAGCGGCATCCGCGTGCACGCCGACGCGCTTTGTGTGCGGCGTTATCACCGTTGCCCAGAATCCCCTTTGGAGAGTCATCGCGCTGTGGAAAATGTGGAATTGAGTGCCGCCCGATGTTGCCACCGCCGCCTTAATTTGTTATCTGAACACGGAATGATTACTCATGAAATTCAAGCCGACCTCGGACTATTTGAAGCGAGCCAGATAACGAGGCCGACCCTCGGCAGCCCTCTGCGACGTCTCCGGGGATCGCCGCTCCTCATCCCGCCTTTCAAGTCACCCTGTTTGAACACGGCCCCCAGAGGTCTGCTGGTGGACGACAACACCTTTTTGGAGCAGGAGGACATGGCGCCGGACAGCGCGCGAGGGAAGACTCATTAAAACAACCCGAGAATCTGCTTGTCACACGACCTTCTTGCTCCTTTGTAAGTGGCCGTGTGCAGAGAGAAAAGCGGCGTTGAGGGAGCAGCCGGGACTTGGGGGGTTCGCAGTGTTGAAGCGGATCTGCTACTTCAATCTGTGGTTCGGCAGGGCGCCCTAATCAAAAGGCGCCGGAGCTAGTGTGCGCCCCCAACAATCAGGCTGCCTGTGCCATTAAAGCTGGCAGAAGTCAGCGTGGGCGACACCATGCCAGCAGCCCCTGAGGATTAGACTCTCTGTTTACACCCCACTAATCTCCCCCCCCCTATCCCAGCATCCTCCCTGAGAACATGCGGAGCGAGGAGGGGGAGGGCGCCCTCTCATGTGTGAGCGGCCACCATCTCCAGGCTTTCTTCCCAGCGGGGGTACACATGAGTCGCTGCGAGAGCGGGAGAGAAGCCGGCGAGGGATTGAGCGGTGTTTGGCGTCGGGGGGCGAAGGGGAAGATGACTGGGGGGGTTGGGGAGGAGTCCTGCAGTCCTGCTGCCATTAAACTCTCTGGCAACTGTACACCGCACACATCTGCAAATCAAACATGGCCGACAAGGCGCCGCTCTACAAGCTGGCGTTATTCTGGCAGAATGCGGCTACGTGAAAGCTAACAGTTCAGTGCGCGGTGTGTGCGACCCAGATAGGTGGTGGCCGAGCGCTGACCTCTCCGGGAAGGTGTTTTCACAACGTGCGAAAGAAGAGCGCCTGGAGGTCTTAGTTTTCATCTCCGCCGGCGTTATTCATCCTTCAGGTCGCGTTTGCGAAGCTTCGGAGCGACGCCGTCCTGGCTTTTATCTCCATCTGCCTGTCGTCAGGGTGAGCGGTATTTCAAGTAGCGGGAATGAAATGTATTATTTAACAAATTGGCTAAACTGCCAGCTTTGTGCCACGACGCGGGCGGGTTGCCAAACGCTTCCTGCTAACGCTAACGCGGCTAATGAGTCTGAGCTGAGATTCCGATCCCAGTTGCAGGAAGGAGCTTCTCTCCAGTGCACCCCCCACCCCCAGGAGGAGCCTAAATCATTCATATCTACGGCAACAAGCCCCCCCCCCACCCGCTGCACTCCAGTTTAGCCAACCTCCATGTGGTTGCGTAACTCGCATTAATGCACCTCATTTTTGCTTCCCGTGCAAAAAAGTAGTTCAATGTTGGAAAAAGAACTAAGATTCCGATCCTAATGTGGCTTAAGTTGTGCTGGAATAGCAGAGGAGTCCATTGCATGCGTCATGCATTGCATGCGTCATGCATTGCATGCGTCTGCAGATGTTTGTGTTGTAAGCGTTTAGCATTATGACTGAATTTATTTGAATGCCATAATTTGGAATATGTTTTATTCATGACTCTTCACTTCTAACTTTAATAAGCTGAAGCTCACATGTCAGATATCAGAGATCATACAGTTCATTTTATTAGGCACACAATGTCGTGTAATTCAACGCAAGGGTTGAATTGAACGTTCCAAAGTTTGGACACATTTCTAGTATAATAAACATAGTAATATTATACAGTGTACACATATTCCCTTCTTTTTATTCACTTCATTGTTACGCTTTTAGGTTACAAATATAAATATAATAACGTATTAAATAACAATGACAGTAATATTGGGACTTTCTGTACTGTATATAATATATACTATTATACATAGAATAAATGATATGTTCTTGATTCATGTAAATATTTAATTATCATATATAGTGCTTATGTAGTATTTTTATTTAGTTTTTTTAGTTACATTTTTTCATTAGTTTTTTTTTGGTAACAATCAGTTGATTTTTTTATTATTTATTTTAAAAATATATTTTTTTAAATAACTTAAATAATTATTATTATATTCCAAAAATGTCTTATACTTTGCTGATTTCATTCATTATTTAGTTCATTAAAAATGTATAGTTAGTTCTTTCATTTTACTTTTCAAATAATTATGACATGCAAATAAATCAACTTGTTTATAGTTATGTCTGTTCTTAATATTCAGCCCCCCAAAAGATGACTGTAGTGTATCCCCTCAGGCATCCTCCAGTTGTTAATTATATTGTGTCTGGTTTTCTTGCCCCGGGCGCCACACTAGTGCGCCCCCCGCAGGTGAGAAGGTGCTGCGAAGCAAACATTGAGGTTAGAGAGAAGAAGAGTGAAAGGTGTTTACTTGCGGGTGGCCTGTGGAGGAGAAGAGTGTTTGCAGGTGCTGAGCGACACTGACCGGTGCGGTCGTGGTGGCGGTGATGCTGGGCGTGCTGCTGTCGGTGCCCGCCGGCTCGCTGTGCGTGGGAGTAGGCGTGTACAGCGTCATGGCGTGCTCGGGGACGCGGCTCTGCCCGCTGTAGTCCGGCGTCGGGAGCGGGTGCGGCGCGGCGAACTCAGCGGGGATGCCGTTCTGTGGGGGCGGGGGATACTGGGCCGGGGTGTAGGGCTGGGCCATCGCTTCCGGGGGGTTGGCGGCCTCTTGGTTACCCTGCCACACACACACACACACGTTAGAGGGGATGAAAGTCAGCGTTTGACTTGCAGCTATTAAAGGCGGGACAGCGGGGCATCACGGGAGCAGCCATCACAAGACGCCGCCCCCTGTTAGCGAAAGCCTTGATCAGCGCTAATGCACACAGAAGAAGGAACGATCCGCTCATTGATCGCTCTTTGATTGGAACCTTTGCCCTCAACCACTGCTTAGCCTGAACGTGTCACTTCCTCACGGCGGCTTAGTTGTGCTTTTTTCACTTGGATAGCTTCACTTTGTTAGTAGTAAAGTGGGGGGCTTTGATTTTTTGCTTTGTTATTAATGAGCTTTGCAGCACTAAATATTACACAAATGTAGCCTTTTCAGCGCGAACTCAGACCTAAGTCAGTGAAGTACCCGCGAGTCCCGAAACGTGCGTGTTCTGAGCGACTCGTCGACTGTGTACACAGCGTACTGCGTGTCCTCTGGAACGGGACGCAGCTAATAGTCTTTCGAGTCAAAAGGGGTCTCGCACCAACGCAAAGGCATAGGGAGAGTTTGCAGAAGATGTGATGGGACTTTCCCCGCGCTGACAAACAAGCACTTAGTGTTGCACACCAACGCCATGGCGTGCAAATACCACTCGTTTGCTAAGAGCGTCTGGGTCCCCCGTGCACGTGATGATGATCTGCGCCGCTAATGGACTCTCGTTGCTCAGCTCTCAGTGTGTTCTCGCCGTAGATTGCGTTCTAACGAGCAGAGCCGTGCTGTGCCGCGACAAGGCGGGGCAATAACGCCAGACTCCAATAACAAGCCCACAAATTTAAAGATGCACCCGACGGCAGCGGAGGACGTAATTCTTTGGAAAAAGAGAGCGAGCAGAACATACACGGCAGCCGCTTTATGATTGGAGAGAAACAATAATGCACCCCCACCCCACCCAAAAGAGAACTTTCCCTCCTTTACAAGGCGGCTGAGGACAGAGATGGGAGATAAACGTGTTTTATTCCTTGCTGCCGCCCGGCCTCCTCAAGCACATCCCGCTCCGCCCGGCCAGGCGGGGGCCTGGTTGGTGGGGGGGGTGGCTGTTTAATGAGAAAGCTGGGCTGTAAATGTAGCGGAAATAATTCGGCTCCGACGTGTTGGCAAACAAACCTCAGCTGAAAAAGCGCTCGGCCAATTAAGGCGATGCTCCATTATCCAAATGAAAGGAAGGAAGCCTTGAGAGGGGAGGGGGGCAGCATGCAGCCTGCCCTCCCCCCTGCCTCCTCCTCTTTATGATAGCCTACCCCCACCCGCCCCCACCTCTCTTTATGCAGAAACTTTTTTTAATCTACCCCTGTGCTCCACTTTCCCACTCCCTCCAGTCACAGCGTTATATAACACGCTTCCTCATTCAAGGAAGCTCTTGATGTCGGCAATTTGAAAGCTTGTTTTTTTCTCCGAGCAAAACGTGGCCGCAGAAGGCGATGCGCCCCCTGGCCTGACAGCTCAGAGATGCCCAAACGCAAGCTGGAGCAGCATCAGCATCATCACCAACAACAAGACGCTGAAGAAACACCAAAGCTCAGCAGCCAAGACACGAGAACGTGTAGACAATCCAACTCTTTGAGCTTTAAGGTAACGTAAGGTTGTGTAAGCCTCCCTGATGCCTTAAGAGCAGCACGAGACAATGAGTTGATGTCCCAGGGCTTGCAGCTGCTCAATCAGTGGGCTGTGCGCTCGCCGGTTTGAGTCCCGGCGTGTGCAGGGCTGGACTGCATGGACGACCGCTATTAATCATCCACTGCAGGAGGACACGCGTGTCAGAACTCATCATGACAGCGAAAAGACACCGGGGTCAAGAAGCCGATGCTGGATCACCCTGAGAGAAATAGGACCGCACCTTGGGGGAACTGTTAGAAATGGACGGAGGCAAGAAAGTCTCAAGTACTGTTGTTTGATCCCCAGCCACCCCCAGGTACAAGGCTCCGGGGCATGGCTCCATCTCTCGGGCTTTGGGGCAGGCAGGTTGGAACCTGTAGGAAACTTGAGCTGGTGTCCAGGAGATTTGCCTGGTCATTCACTGCCTTCTGTCCTGACATCAGCCCCCGTTTCAGCAAGTGCCTCACTCAAGCTGGGATGGGTACGGCACTGGGATGGGTTCTCACCCATTAATGACAGAACTCTTCTACGCGATGTGGGCTGTTGGCAGGGATATCATTTAAAGGTTCAGAACCCACGAAGGAGCCACCCAGAGCTGGTTGTAGAAGTCCATCGGTCAGTAGACCGATAAACATCACTTAAACGTTGTCATTGCGTACAGGAATGATTGACATTTGTTCGTGGTTAAAGACTGGCTTGTTGTTTACTGCTGCTGTTGAATCAGACACATTGTTTCATCATTTACTGGCCCAGCGCCTCTGCCTTAAGTGCCTCTGCCTGGATGATGTGACTTGCTCTTTCCGTCGCAACTGCTGCTGGTTTCGTATCACCTTTTGGCCAAACAAACTAGTCTGTTTTCCTACGTGTCATTCCATGGAATCCCACACGTTGTCCAGTCAGTCTTGAGGTTTTATTAATATTATTTCATTGGATTTACACGAGAGCTACGGCTCTAAAGAGGCCCAGAAGGTGACGAGGAGGTGATGGAAGAGGGCACAGGGCTCGTTAGCAAAACCAAGCAGTCTCGTGTGATCTTTGCTGTCCTCTGAGCTGTTGAGATAGCTGCTGTTGAGATAACGGACCGCGATATTTCTGAACCTCGCCGCCAATGTGAGGAGTAACTTCTATCGATCTCGCTTCTTTCCTTCGGAGAGCAGCACCACCAGCGTCTAATGTCAAATTGGATTGGGAATTCTCACTTAAGAAGATGACTCCTGCAGTGGACTTTTTGTTCCAAGCGTGAGCAGCCTCAGAGGTCAGGTGAGCTCGCTGGCGCCGCCGCCTCAGAGCGACTTGCAGCATTCAGAAAGAGAGAGAGAGAAAAAGAGAGCGAGAGCGAGACTTTGACGGGCGCTAACCTCGATGTCGCCGCTAAAGCCTCGTCTATCTCAGCAGGTGCGAGCGCTTGGCCGGCCGCCAGCGATCCGTGATCCTCTTTAGCGGCGTCGGGAGGCCAAGAGGAGACGGGCTGTGCAAATAGAGAAGCTCTTAGGAGGAAGTCATATTGGCAGAGTGCTGCTCTGACTCATGTGTGCAGTAGCGGGTCAGCGCTGTGGCAAAATACGGCGGGCGACTAATTGCGCCGCTTTGGATCTGGAGGGAAATCACTCAAATGGGAGCGTGCTGATCAATCTGCGCTGCAGCGGGCGGGCGGCGCTGATGGAGTGGGCAGCTTTATGGCTCCGGCTCAGTTACTCACGGCTCGGATCATTTCTCAGCAAAGCTTCTTTGCAGGAAGCGCGGCTGCTGATTGCATCTAATTCTACAAGTTTACTTAATGGGAGGCCAGCGTGCAGCAGCAGCACGCTAAAGACGAGAAAGAATCCAGTCCAAACCTGCCGGGCCGTGGCGAGATGCGCTGGTCGCTGTGCGGTTGATGCAACACAAACGAAATCCGAGCTGCAGGAAAGCGTCTTGTTTTGCACGGCGAGGAGTCGGCCTGAGATGATTTCCAGTTGGTGTTCATTTTGTCTCTGAGGCGCATAAATAAAGGCCGTCTGGTCCGTCTAATTAGGCGGACCACATGATCTTCCTGCAACTCCGCCTGCTAACGTCACCAGAGGCTGCGGCTAATTACGAGCGCCGCCATTCCAAGGTGAGCTGAGACTCCAGTAGTAAACAACAACAGAACACCTTGGGCGGGTTCCCTTCCCCCACGCCCGCCAATTACAGCCCGGCGGGAAGACAGACGAGGAGGAGAAACCCAATTTAATGCAAATTCACAGCGCCGCCGCCTCAACAAAGCCTGCTCCTCCTCGCCGCCACGGAGCGTTCGTGCTTGGGGGAGGAGCCCGTTATTGTTTGGTCTCACGTTCCCAGCTTGGAAAAGTCCTGTCTTTCCATTTCCCACCTCATTTGTGTGAAAATCAATTCATGGGAAGAAACGCTGGTAGTCTTTGAGGCAATTTAGCTTCCCGCCGCCCTTCTGAGCGGCCTAATCGTTTCCACATGTCACATGTGTTTTGTCCCCTCTAACCCGATTTGTCCTCGTTATGGCGAGCGCTTATTTGCACGCCGGGCCTCGGACAGAACAGTATTAAAAAGAGAGTTCATTTTCTTCAGTCCCTTGCTGATTTGTTCATTACATCGCCCGTGGACGCTCACGCGAAGACGGCGCCGCCCTTAGTGGCGCCCCCGGCTCCGAGACGCCGTTTAATAAAGACCGGATCACTTTGAACACTCGTGACGGGCAATGAAGACACCCGCTCAAGGCAAACACATGCGGGGGGAAAAAAAGCAAAGTTGTCCGCCAATAAGGATCCCGACCTTCAGAAGAGGCCATCGGTGGAATGTGACTGGAACGCCGCGCTGATTGTTGCATACCACATGTTTACATTTAGCATAGAATATTTCGCCCGTCAGCGTCTCCTTGAATATCCACCTCCCCCTATGCCTGTGATTACCCTTATAACCCCGCTCATCTCATTCGAAGACTAGATAGGACAGCTCACGTATGCCTAGAGCTGCGAGGAAACATCTGGGAGCGTTTGAGCTTGAGAGGCTCCTGACAGGATTCATCACTTTTGCTTAAATATATATTGTTTGTAATAATGTTCTACATTGTTTGAGCTGTTGAAAGCAAATGGTAAATTTACAAAACAGCTCAGCCTCATTTCCGGATGGAATACCTCTCAGCTGAAGCAGAGTAAACAAACGCTCCTCAGAGGTTGAGCATGGACTTGGTATTTTTCATCAGTCATGCCAAAACGTTGTGTTGCTGCTGGATGTTCGCAGTATCCAAGTGATACTGTGAGGTTGTGAGGTTGAAAACAGCAACGGTGGCGCTGGCAATCATTTGTCATCGACGTGAAGCTACATGTACATTAAAACAAACAATAAGAAGCTGGTTCAAAACAAAACTTGAAGGTAATTTACACTTACCAATCTGTGTTTTGAAGGCAACCTAGCTCCATCTCCATGTCATAAGTCCACGTTCTGGTAGTTCTCTGTTTCACCTCCAAATGTTTCTTTCCTTCTGACACATCATTCAAATCTTTGCTATAATCGCTGTAAACATCCTGTCTGGTACACAGCCATGTTGGTGTAGCTGAGCGCTATTACCCTGATGACATCACATCCGCAAAAGAGGCTGACAAGCAGTTCATCATGAACTAGGAATGTCAGTTTTGCTAATTTCCCGTTTGCTTCCGACAAATCCAACAATGTGGAGTACACAATATATAATATATTTAAGGAAACCTCGAAAGCAAAACTGCAAATATCCTGGCATAGTCACAGAGTCAGACATGAGCTGTCCTATCTGGTCCTTGAATAAAATAATTCAAATTGCTGAAAGCAAAATTAGCAATAAACACTCAATAAAGATCATTCCTTCATAGACGTGTAGAAGCACAGATCTTTCACGTGAATCGGTAGTTTTCTGCTAAAACATCACTAATGCGTGACATCCGCCACCATTTCACTTAAAAAGGCGGCTCATACGCTTTGAAAACGGATAACTGATGCCAGCTGGTGCAGCTGCGTTGGACACCTTAAGAGTCGCGTTAGACATCAAGGTGACACTCGGAGCATTCATCTCCATAGCTGGTGTTCCTGTCTCCCATTCTGCACTTGACAAGGGGAACTATGAACAGAAACGACCACTGAAAGTGGACGTCATCAACCGTGAGGGCTGGTCAGTTGGATGTGTCGCTGCTAACCACGGCTTGTGCGTGTTTTATTATTACCTCGGTTTTTGTAGGATTGGATTTTCAACAAAAAGGATTGCCGGAGGTAGGCCTACGTGAACAAACTAGTCCTTTTTCCCCATGCAGTATATCATTCCATGGAATTCCATGTTGATTCCAAAGAACCTCTAGCGTTGGCCACTCAGTCTTGTGGAAGTGTTAATATTACTTAACGGATTTACCATGATTTTCTGGGAAAAATTCATTGGGTTTCTTTAGGATTCATTTGTGGATGGATGAATTAATACCAAAAACCAAGGGGGGGCACTCAGGTCACAAAACGAAACGTGCACGGACAATCCAGGCTTTTATCTCAGTGGCTACATGGCTGGTTCTCCTAACTCCCACTCTGTGGACCCTGGTTCCAGCCCAGCTTGAATGTGGCGCTGGCTGTGCCAGGTTGGTTACAACTGTAATGCCTCCCGCTTTAACCAGGAAACGACAGTATTTTGCCCGTCTTTCCTGGCAGCCTCTCGATTTCGTAGTAAAAGCGTAGCAAAAGTCCACAAGGAGAATTTCTTGTTCTGGCCCTTGTTTTACAAAGCAGGAGCTGTGGATTCTAGGGGCATGCGGACGACATCGAGCTTTCAAATGTGCAAAGAAACTCACCAACGGGTGCAAACAATTGTGTAGTTGCGTTTACTACAAATACAATGTAGAACTTTCTCGTGCCAACACAAAGCGTGTTCTTGATACTGACGCTCCAACCTTGACACTTTGGCGAGTAAAAGAATGCCGGCGTCGGTCTCCCAAGCAGCTGATTGTCATGTTAATTCTCCGCACCTCACGGGGACAAGATGTCATTACTTAGGCATGCAGGATTCCCAACATGACATTCCGTGACCGCTGTGACAATGGCAAACATATGCAAATGAGGGGAGCGTGCCACTCTCATTACCGAGACGAACCCCTCCCACCGGGGCGGCAGGGTGGAGAGCAGGTGCCCGCTCTTGCATTCGTCACTCCTGATTGGTGCAGGGGGAGGGATAAGTTGTGCGGGATTCTTTGAAGCCCTCCGAAGCTCATCTAATCAGACTTTTTAAGATTTGAGAGATAACTTTGATTCGTCACAATCGTTTCATCACCGTCGTCTCCGCTCTTGTTTCCACTCCTCACAGGCGGGCGGGAGACGGACAGGAGCGAAGAGGAGAAGATATTACCAATATTAATGACCCGTGATCCTCGTCTCCTTAATGAGAAGCCTTATTAGCTGTGATTATCCGTGATGGAGCGCCGGTAATTCCTGAAAGCTTGGGAGCGCTCCCACATAAATCGCTGATCTCGGGAAGACGGTGAGCGTGGCAAAGAGGAACAGAAGGGAGCGCCGCGGCGCCGCTCAGATGCTGTCTCACGGATGCGAAGTCAGCACGTGGGTCTCAAAACTGTGGCGGCTAACGAGCGTGCTAACGTTGACACTGCTGAACGGCTCTTTGAACGGCCGACGGCTGAGGCAGCACTCCCACACGCTCATGCACGCCACTCGCTCCAATTATAGGAAGTAGCGAGCTGGTGGCGTCCGTCGCCTGCCAATGATTCCCTCAATGGGGCTGGGGGTGGGGGGGCTGTCTGGCGAATCCCTGCAAGTGTGTGTGTTCTTGTTCTGAATAATGCATGTTAGTCCCTCTGGGAAGAAGGGGTGAGCGGTATTGGGAAAGGAAGCAGGTATGGAAAAGTGGTAGCGGCTGACCACTGCGGTGCTTCCCTTCAGCGAGACAAACGACTCCCGACAGGAAGTTAGTGTGGCGGCGATGATGCTAACGGGCAGCACTCGTTAGATGCTCCTCTTAAAAGCATCTTTGGGAGTTTACGCACCCCCCACGCCCCTCTGAGATGACACGGCAACACCTGCTGGGCCCATTTCAGATAATAATCCCATTCCTACATGCCGGCGCAGCGCTCACACACACCAAATTGGATTGTTTGCATTACCGGCCTGCAGAGCGCGCCGCTCCCGCCTTCGGGCTTTATTAGATTCAAGCGCTCCTTCATAAACAAACGCTCCTTCTGGCGAAAGGTAAACAAGGAAAAAGGAAGTACTAAATGCGGACAAGCCAGCACTTTGTGGACACACTCCATTTATTTGCTCCAATTAAACCCCTTCAATTGGATGGAGGCCTGGAACCTGCCTATCAGTCTACCCCTACCGGTGTACTGGGGGGGAGATAAATAATAGGGGTGTCGTAAGATGTGTCACAAAACGTCTTGTGGGCACCAGGACTGGGACGACAATAAATGAATGAATTAATCATTTTTCCTTGTGCATGCGCATGTTTTCCTCCAAACACAGGGAGGGGATTCACTCTGTGCATTGGTTTCAGCACCGTCGCACGTTTGATCCAGAGAACAACGGCATGAACGGAGTGAGCCCTTTAGTCAGTCGTATAGGTTCTTTGTCTTGGTGGGTGGAGGCGGGGCCGCTAGGATACACACAGAGTGCAGAAGAGTGTGATGTAATGGAAATAAAATGAGTAGATTGTCATTCAATTTTCATATTGTATTGTTCTTAAATGTAAAGTTAAAATCTTGTTGCGTCCTGCGTAGACCCAATTGCACGTTTGTCGCATCTCACGACTCAACTAAATACATCATTTTAACGGAAATAATACAGCACATCAGATGACTTCTTTGATTGAATTTTTATAACACATTTTTTGTATGCCCATCACTCCAAAAACTTGCACATGCAGAATATTAGCAACACCTTCCTACCAGAAATAATACAAAAATGCCTCATGAAGGGTTCCGATGTTCTTCTGCAGTGCTTCTTTTTCCTGCCTTGTAAGATGAGTGTGAACCCGCAGAAGTCGGCAGCGGAATACAAATGCCAGATGCGGGTAAAGAATGGAGCGCGGCCACACACGGAAAGGCGCAGCGATACAAACGCGAGAGATGCATCACGGCGCCGCTGACAGCACCTTTAGGACGCAGACGAGGGCCCGAGTGCGAGGGAGGCCCGACACAGTAAATAAAAATACAATTTCCCCCGGTGACACGGCCATTCTGTTGGAAGCCTGACTCTAATTATTCCCAGCACTTTGAGGGATGGCCTCGCGCCGCATTCATCTGCGCACGTGCACGCCTGATGCACTTTTAACGAGCTGGCGGCGCCGTGAGAGAGTCCTCACCGCGAGGACACGGCCACGACAGCCACTGGATGTGCTTTTATACAAAAGAAGCCACGCAGCACATACACTAAAACTGATCTTCTACATGAAGACATGCACCTTCTCTAGCGCCGTGTGCCTCCCAAGCACCAGGGGGCGAGTGTGGTCATTTTGCTGGCATACAAGGTTTGAACGTGTCTGCTTTCCCGCTCGTGCTTACGCTGATCCTCCTAAAAAATAAACACTGACAGACTTTTACTACTTTCCATTACCGAGAAAAGGCAACTTAACATAAATAAAGGTGGTGCTTCAAAGAATTGATGGATTGCTTTGAATATTTAGAAGTATATTACGTTGTTAGTAAAATCATATTATAATAAATTGTCTATCCAGACATTCTAACTCGATAAAATATCACTCACTGAAAGATATGATATATATCAATATTCATTTTTATATCATTGTATTTGATGCACTTTTTATTTTATTTATAAGTATATTTCTGATAATGTATTATGTTATCTAGTGCACTGACTAACCAAATACAAAAATGAAGTTAATATATAATTGAAATGTTTTTAGGACTCATGTTGGGTATTAAATATGAATCAAACAAATATCTACACGGTTTCTCCGTATACTTAAACAATATTGACTTATTTCATCTTCTACAGCTTTCCTGTGCGGCCTTGATGGCGTGTACACGCATGTGGATGTTGCATCATTACGGATGGATGAAAGAGTAAACATGCAAGAGGAATACGCTTCCCAAACAAATGGTTTCAGTGTTACATGCATTGCAATCATGTGTATTTTTTCACCTCCGTGCCCCCCCCCAGTGCCAAAGCAGCCAGATCAGATAGCATTGAGTAATGCGTACGCTGGCGTGCGGTTAAAAATAAGTCAGAGAATACTCATTAGAAGCCTTGTGTGAGAGTGTGCTGCGTGTCCTCTGGCCAGGAAAGCACTCGTAGCTCATTGGCGAGCCGGATCAATCCCTGCGTACCCCGAGACCATCAATCAATCAATGAGGCTGCCGATACGCCGGCTCCTCCCACCGCGCGAGGCCATCTTGGCGAGGGATGCGTCGGGCAAATAGGCTTTTAACGTAATAGCTCTGCGCACGTTGATTGATGCGGCGCAATGTTTGCATGTTGACACAAGCTGTAATGGTGATGCACAGCAGGGGCCGTGTTTACATGCACCATCAGCACACACACACACACACACATGTACAGTAACGCAAAGGACGGCAGCTCACATTCCAGTCGTGTTTATGAAAATCCAAACAAGATCAAACCGGCTTTGAAACGGCAGCCCCCTCGCAAACATCTGCCCCCTCGGTGGCGGGAATCAAACAGGAGCAATGAGAAGAGGGAGGGCCGGAAGCTCAACGCTTGCCATTCCAATTAATCAGCCCGACACATCAGAATTACAAACAAAAGTTGCAGCTAGCAGGAAGCGGAGGCGTGCCACATAAGGACAACGGCGAGCTCGCTCCAAGCACCGCCGTCACGCCTCCGAGTTTCCTGCCAATTCCACGTGTGCAGTGTTTGGAAAGGACCTATCTGAGATACTTCCAGGTAGAAAACACATCCACCGTGCTCGCACATCCTGGCTCCCTCGATGCAATCGCAGACAAGATGTGTTTATGTGTTTCAGCACACAAAAACAAAACGTCCCAACGTGCGAAAATCAGTACTGGCGTGCTCGCCGTCGCATTACCTTTCATCGTCTCACAGCCGTGTGTTATCGTTTGCGTCACCAAGTATGAAAGACATCCTTGCAAAGCTGACATTCAGTATTTGCAGTCAAAAAATGTCTTTTTTTTTTCTTTCCCTTGGTTGTTTTCCACAGAAAACACACTTCATTCACCTGAAGTTGGTAATAATTAATAAATATGTCAAATGTACAGGATTCACGTGCCAGCCCACGATTACTAAATGTTTATGTCTTTATGCCGCACTGATAAGGTCTTTACATCCAGCATTGAAATTTCACACTTTGTTCGGCTGTCCTTGAACGCACCATAGTTGCATGCTGTGACAGAGACGTTTGTTTGTCATAGGTCATCTTCATTGATCACTGATTAGCAGAGAGAAGCCATATATTTTTTACTGTACATGTGGTCAATAAGTGTGTGAGGCCATTTTAGGCATTTACCCTGGATGCTGTGGCCGGTGAACATTGGCAATTGAAGAGAGAAGAGAAGGGGTTCTGGAGCTGAATCTAATCTAATCGTTCCAGCACTCACATTTATGGCAAATGTTGAGAAAGTCAACGTAAAGCCAGTGGGAGGATTTGGAGGGGGAGGAGTAAGCTGTGTGTCAAAAATTAAAAAGATTTTGGCCGTTTCATTTACTTGCCAATTTCGCCATTCGCCGGTGGGGCGCTACTGGACATGCAACGAACCACAGCAGCAGAAAGCGCAACAAAACTGAAAACAAAGGGCAATTGAATGCACAGGCACCTAAATGGGCTAATGTCCAACTTGAGTAAACGTTCCAAAACCAGCATATGTTGTGAATAATTTCATTAAAGAAGGACTCATGTAACAAATTTGGCATTGGTATGGTCGACATCCCTCCAGTGACAAAACTGACTGGACGGGCGGCTTCATTTACTCTCATCCAGAAGCAAAAGGAAGTCAAATACGTAAAAACAAACAAAAAAACCGCACACAAACACAGAGCACCAAGTCTGTGCTTTAAAAGCCTGCATGTATGAGTTCTTTTACGAGTGTTGTTTCCAAGCAAAACCCGTCTCTTCCTTTGTCCTGCGTACAGGCTAAGCCTTCTCGGGCCAGAGCAGCCAAGTACGGGACGGCAGCTCATTTGAAGAGGGCGTGCGAGCTCGGTTAATAAGCAGAGTCTCGGTCCCGGCCGCGCACATCCATCATGTCCGACGGGAATATCTTTAAAGGTCAGGCCCAGTCGTAAAGAAAGCAGAGCCTTGGCTAAACTTTCCTGGCCGTTTCCGGAGCTCTAATCACCCACCGCCAAATCTGAAGTGTCTCTTTTGATTGGCTTTTCACGGCACTCTCTTCAAAGTGAAGCGCGGGAGCGGGGTTGGGGTGGGCGGGGGACCTCCGCGAGGGCAAAGGTGCCGTGCTAACTTGTCGGGATGGAGCGGGCCGGAAGCACACGAGGTATGGAAGCTCAAATAAAAAAGCCGTGTTATTTTTATGAGGCTGCACAACACGTGTGAACGGAAATGAAGGCGAGGCGGCTAAAGAGCGCCAACGTGTGAACGGAAATGAAGGCGAGGCGGCTAAAGAGCGCCACTGTCAGACGCGTGTCACGGTGGCGCTTCGATCCGGCCTTCCTCCTCGCGCTAATGACTGTCAACACGACAAGCAGGGCCGTCTGAAGGGGAGAAAATGACTTCCCGAAAAGCAATTGACTGACCCCCATCATTTCTCAGGGAACCACTGACCTGTGAATATTTCATTAAAGTCGTGGGGCACATATAAATGGGGGTGGCGGTGGGGGGTGTAGATCCGTCGAACTGTCAAGTGTCGGCAAAAGAACCCGGGGGGGCGACCCGCCCGCCATGAGGAGGCATTCCGGAGCAACAGCAGACGCAAAGGATGACATGGACAAGCAGGAATGTTCGGGCGAAGCCGTCATGAGTTCAGGGTGGAGCTTTTCTTTTAGCCCCAGCGTGACATTTGTCTTACGTTCGTCGGGGGGGGGGGAGAACGAGAAGATGGGCAAAGTGAGAGAAAATCAATCCGCCAGCAAGCTTGATTGATCGGCTGAGTTTTGGACAATTTCATCAGGAGAGCGGCCTAAGCAGAGATGACAGCCGCCATATTGCGAGGTGGAGATTGATACCTGCATTAGGGGCCGGATCAAGGCAGGATGCGCCGGTAAATACGCCGGCCTGCTTGCTACCCGCCATGATGACTTCCTGCCTGGGAAATCCTCACGAGCAACACTTTACTTCTCCAAACTCGGAGCGGTCGAGATAATTGAGTCAATTAGGAGCGGCGTAATCCGCGGCGGAGATCTTCAAAAGGAGAAAAGTAGAGTCAAGGTTTGGCTGCGGCCTTAAGGATATAAACAAAAAGAAGTCAGAGACGGCCCGTGTTTATCCAAGCACGGCGGGAAAGAGCACAAGGATTAGTTTGGCTCTCGCAACGGAAGCTCCCGCAACATATTAACAGTATTCCCTTTTCTTCCAGTTGCTGCAGAAGCCAAGATTGACGGAAGTGTCAGTCACGCCAACTGGTGCTTAAACAAACAAAAGAAAAGTTGGAGACGTTCTTGACATTTTAAGCTTCAAAAGGAAGGAAGTTGAGGTGTTGCGGAGCAGCGGACGAGGTGAAGGTGGCTTGGGAATTCTGCTGATTGGCCGGATAAAGAAGTGACGGAAGGCTTTCTTCTAAAAACATACGTGACCCCCCCTCCCTCGGTGCAGCAAGGAGGAGAGGGCTCCTGGCCCGAGCGTGATGGCGGACTGTGTTCAAAAGAGTCAGGGTGGGTCGGGACACCGTTTTCCTTCCCTTTGTCTCTCCGACATAAACGTGCTTTTTGAGCTAAACAAGTGCACCCCTCTTTTAAGCTGGAGCTCCTTCTTCTGGGTAGAGAAGACTCTTAATGATTGCCATGAAAAAGCAGCCTTGACCCAAGTGGTCACCTCAAAAACTGCTGAATGGGGTCATGGACTGGTCTCAACGGGCACCCGGAGACGAGGAAAGCCTCCTGGAATTGTCCTAAATGCAGAAAACTGTTGAGCTCAGACAGAATCAATGTGTGCTTTGCAGCGTAATTGGATGCTCTCACAAAAGCAATCTTGAAATGGAAATAGCACTTTGCTGAGGAGATGAGACGAAGCAGGGAGGCGCCCTTCCATCAAGCTGCTAACCCAGCAAACTTGCTACTGGAGACCAAAAGTCCACTTGAGGAGCGTTTCATTTGCATCCGAATGATTGCATGATGATGATGATGATGATGCACATTCTCATCCAAACAGACTGACCTCCGTGCACGTGTGCTTCTATTCGCCGCTGCAGATCATTTTCCCGAGTCATAGTGTTGTTGTGGCAACCGCCTGGCAGCTTTTCGCCGGCGGGTCACACGTGCTTCCGCCAGATAGAAAAACACGGCACCCTCGGAGTGGCGGCGCCGCGTTATCGGGTCACGGCAGGCCGCGCTAATCGCAACGCTGGCCAGGAAGACGAGGCCAAAGGCTTTAAAAAAAATCTTCTTTGTGAGTGTGCAAATGTAATTTAGCACCTTCAGTCTCTCAGGTGGATTTCACAAACACCCCCACTTCGAGAAATACGACAGCAAGGATAGTTCTTTAAATGTTAGCACGAGATGAACTCAACACAAGGAACTCACGTGGCAGCATATACGCTGGCACAATGCATGCGTGCCCTTAAAACACACCCAGGAGTCCTGTCCCTTTAAGAAAGCACTCCTCATCTCAACTCAAACACCCTCTTCCTCCCTTACCAAGGGAAAGAGCCGAGACCTCAGATTGTCGGTCGCCCCATGCAAGACTCGTGAGAAAGGTGAGGGAGTAGTGTGCAGTGACGAGGGAGGAGCTGCTTGATGGCGTCAAGGGATTTGGGAGCAGAGTCAGCAAGGTAAACATAAGGGCTGTGCCCCGCCCCTGCCCAAAGTCAGACCCCGCCACCCTAATGAGGATGAGCGGCATAGAAAATGGATGGATGGATCCGGTATTGGTATCACTAGGCGGCAGCAATGACACAAAACATTGAGACATTAGCTTACATTACATTACCTTAACACTCAGCTATAGCATGTCCCACATGATAGCGTGAAGAAAAGAACTTCTCCCATTCAGTGTGGAAGTGGTACATTTTTGGCTTCCTAAGTTTAGAAAAAAGAAATCAGAGGGTAACTCAGTTCACTAGTGGCTGACTCAAGTCAGCGTAAAAGTTGCGCAATGTGTTGTGTAAATAAAGAGAAATAGGAGTGTCAAAGTGACTGTAAGGGTGTTATTTCATGTCTATAGAGCTCTAATGATGTTAAACCGTATTTATAAGGTGATAAACTGCTTTTCTCTGCTTAACCACAAAAATATTGCATGCATTAACATTGACTCCCCTATCACCAAAAAATTGCGGTCAGGTCTGGAACCAAGCAACCACTACAAATGACGACCTTACAAAATTTCCCTTTATCAAAAACAAAATTACCCGGAAGTTTTACGATTCAGCATTCACACATTTCATTCCAATGTTTCCTTTTTTGTGAATTTCTTTCCAAAAATGGTTTCATATTTTGCGCAGGCAACATGCCATAATTTGGGAATAATACAAGTCCAATGTAAAGCATACGTGTACCACTGCTTATGTCTTAAAACTGTGGGGATTTTGCACTTTGTCTGGTGGTCCTTGAACGCACCATTGTTGCGTAGCCTCGCTACACTGTAGGGTTTAAATCTGGACTGTGTGGTCGGAGAACAGACGTGGCGGGTTCTGGAGCTGAATCTAATCTAATAATTACAACACTCGCTTTTATTGCAAATGTTGATATGAAATGGTTTGGTATTATTTACGTGTGTTATTCCGCCATTTGCTGGCGAAATCCAAAAAGTGAAACAGACGGTTTTATTATCATTTCTAAGATGAGCTTCCAAAATTCTGGAGTGCAAGAAGTTAAACTTACAAATGAATTCAACACTCACCTCAGCGTATACTTTGTCCCAATTATCCTGCCAGCGCAAGATTAGTCACACCATTTACTTTTGAGCACTCGCCCTTGCTTTCAAGCACAAACAAACACGCTGGAAATCCCAAGCATGTTTTTACGTCCTTCATTCACTCAAGCACACGGACAATTTGGTCAACCGGCCCGGTCGCCATTGTCGCCCGTACAGCTCGCTCTCAATGCTAATCTCTGCCTGAATGAGAGCTTATTCGGGAAGTGCACCGTTGCAGCCCCGCGCTCCCGGAATAGCCGACGGCAGCCTTAGCGCGTCTTTGTTAGCACGGCGCCTCCGGCCGCACTCAGCCTGCTGCATTTGTGCACCAGCCGCAACAAAACACTTGTTTACAGCCGCGCCATCTGATGCGACTTTGCAGGATTAGACCGACGCCGAGCGCGCGCGCTGAAACGCAGAAGTGGTCGCTGCTGAGGGGGAATGAGCGGCTGCAGGAAAGCCAGAGCCTTGGTGAGGTAATTAACTGGGGGGCCGGTTTCACATAGCTGAGTCCATTAAGTGCCACGTCCCTCGCTCACACTGGCACAGTCCAGGAGAAAAATGCAGCTTTCAGGAAGAAGGCCGGAATGGTGGAAAAGTCAAGTGAGAGCAAGAAAAAAATGCGAGTGGCCTTTCCAAAGCGTTCCTCCTCCGGGTCCGGCATCCATCGATCCGTAGCGCTGAGGTTAAGGGCTGGATGTGATGCCCGCCCGCCCTCCCTAATTGTCCCGCCACACCGAGCCCAGGCACGTGCTGCCCCGTGCGTTCTGCTAGCAGAGCTTGAAGACAGGCCACACGTGCGCCACTAGGCACGCACGTGGGGGCGCGCGCTGCCAACGGCAGGAATGAGCGGGAAGGCCCCACATAAGCCGGAAGTGGCTCGGGTGGCTCACAGAGCAAACACGGAAGAAAAGCTCCGAGGAGAGCAAAGAGGCCATCCGAAGGTTATCTGGCGCTTCAAGGCTCTCTGGGAAGACCTGGATCACGGGTGGGCAACCTTTTGGACTTCCCCCCGCACAACACAGAAAAGTCCGCACACATTCTTCTCGCTTTCGCGTGCACGCGACGCACAGATACGTATAGCCCGTGTATGTATGCTAAGCTAAACACAAGACACAGGCGATACTACTAAGCAGCACATTCCGAGTCATATTCAGGAACGTTTTCATGGCTATACTCACAAGGACGGAGGTTTCCCGAGGCTCCAACACTTTGGGGCGAACGCGGCTTGTTTACGAGCTTTTTAGGACTTCCTGTCTGCCTGTGCTAGCGCGTGCTTCAACCAGGTAGAACAAAACCTCAAAGCTTGTCTAATGGCAAGAGGAGCACTTACTCTTGCTGTCACTGAAACGATGCTATTTGGAGAGGATGATGTCTCACTTTAACTTTTTAACCCCTTTTCTTCTTCTTTCTTCTTTTTAAGGTAACAAAAAACGCATTAATACATTTGAAACCATTTTTAAAACCATTTAAACATGAAACATGTCTTTGACAGACAGGGTAGAGTTGCTATTTATTCATGACAAACCACCTCAAAAAAGCCAATTGACTTTTTAGCCAAAAGACACCCACAAAGTCTTTGTGTAAAGGATGTGGGATTTACACCATGAACTAAAGAATACTGAATATGAAGAGTACTATTTAATATTTCTCCTTTTTTACTTCCCGCATGACCTCCTCCATGGTTCGCATCAAGCAAAAGCTCAAAAACATAAAATATGACTCTTTTGCAGAACTTTAAGACAGAAAGCTTGCTTCCATCACAGCAGCTAGAACGGCTCCGTACACAAAGCCCCGCTCTGCTTGCTTCCAAGTCTCCCTTTCCTGTAACATAGTCTCCATGATTGCCGTAATGAGCCGTTTATCGCTAGAAAGAAACTACCGGAATCATTTCGATACCTCAAGACTGCTGGTCATTCAAAAACAGCTTCCATGTAAAAAAAACATTCAAAAAGCTTGGGCCCTGCATTTGATGATCTCTCACTCACACTGCTTTAATCCTGTGTGTGTGCGTGTGTGCGTGTGTGTGTGTGTGTGTGTATGGAGGGCCTCCCCCAGGCCCCCGTGGGCTCCGTCACGCCGCCCAGAGCAGCACCGCAATTAAAGGACCCAGAAAGGGCCGGATACGGTGACCGGAGCCGCTTTGGATGCGCAGCGAGACGCGTCTGAAGAAGAGAGGCATGTATTTTTAATCAATGTCAAAGTGATGAAGTGTGTGTTGGCCTCCAAAATCCCCCGACAAACGCCAGCCGGGAAGTCCCCCGAGGAGCAGCGCACAGGCCGTGAGCGGCGGCCACAACATGGCCGCATCGGGGAGATTTTTCAAAAGAATACAGAGAGGCGTCGGCGCTGATAATGAAACACCGTGGGCGGGGGCGCGGCCATCCCTCAATGCGGACACATGCTGACGTGTCCGCAGGTTATCCGCTATCGGGAATCATTCCTGGAGCATAAACAAGCCAGCGAGATGGGCTGGCTGTCCTCCAGGGCCCTGTCTCCTCCATTTTTACTGGACGCTTTCCCCTTTTCAGCCGATTCAGCCCCAAATATTGATCAGAGTGGGGGGAGTGGGGATGGGGGAGAAGGGCTGACAAGGCGGCCAAAGAAGACAGACAGAAACGTAGGTGTCATTCAGATGGGGCAATACCACAAATGACCGCCAGTGGGCAGCATTGCGTCATTCCCTCTCTAACCAGCAGGGGGTGGCAAAGCGCTTCTTGCTTCTTCTTCTGGCATTGTGACGTTTACCTTTAACGTGTTGGGACACCTCCAAGATGAAAAGGAGGAGTTCTGGGAATGTACGTTCTTCCACAGCAAACTCCTCCGAGCATGCCTTTGTGGTAGGAGTGGGTGGATGGCCAAACATCCATGGCATTGATGCCACAGGGTAGGATCAGTCTTGTATCCATACGAGTGTGATGCCAGCTTTTCAAACCCTCCCGTTTCCCCCCGGAAACTCCCGTATTTTGCCCTTCTTTGCCAACGCCCTCCCGCTTCAATAGTTTCCCGGGTTTGAACTCTCACGGAAACAAATAATCCAAGCACGGCAGTAAAACAACAAAAAACACGGGCGGGTCTTTCCACCTGCACACGCCCCCATGGCAAAACCTTAGACTTATTTTTCCTCATTTTCTGAAAAACGTATTTTTCACTGCAAAAGTTTTGCTACCTGTCATGTCAATGCTAAGCGCTAACCCAAAGACGTCCTTCTCCCGCGGGTCGACATTTGCTCACGGTGGGATCAGATCATTAGCCCGAAGTTCGGTGACCTCAGGAGAAAGCTCGCTGATCCCTGAGTGAAAGGCGGCGCATTAGGGAAGTTTCCGGATGATTGCCTTGGAATGATGGCACCGCAGAACGCGGCCAGGCGGGCTTGTGGGCGTAAATGAAGCCACAACTGCAATTGTGCAATACATCACTCTCATAAGCCCCCCCCGCCGCCCCCGCCTTTATTGGAGCCTTTCAGTGGCGCTGCCCCCGTTTGGACGATCGGCTGTCATGTGACGCCGGGCGTCCGGGACGGGAAATAGAATTAGAGCATCCAACGCCCTTTTCCTCAACGAAAGAAGCAATTGGAATTTTCCTGGAAGAGGCAGATGTTGCTCGGATTGCAGATGACCCTTGACCCTGCGGGACAGTCCATCAGTATTTGAAGGCTCTCTGCGGTGGGAGGGGGCGGGGCGGGCGGCGAAGAAAGCAAGGAGTCAAGAGACGGGCTGTACGTGGCGTTGCGCGCTATAAAATATTCATTTGCTAAGTGGTACAGCATTTTGCCTTTTGAGAGCTTCATGCATTGTTTAGGCCGCGGCCGAGGAAGAGGAAGAGGAGGAAGGTGGGGTGGGGGCTGCAAAGGAAGTGCTAGGGAATGGCGGCCAATGGGAGGCTTGATTTATGAGTGCGCTCGCTCGGGTAGAAACGGGAAAACGGGCCAGAGAAAGTTTAGCGGGTTAGCTTGCGCCAGGAAGCGCCGCAGCGCTCCACGGCCAAACTTTGTCCTGCGCTGTAAAACGTTTGGTTTTTCATCGCAGGCTGTCCATTCAGCCAACGCCACCTTTGGGATTGCCGCTTTTAGCCCAAGAAGCAGATGGCGAGCAGCGCCGCACAACTTAATGTGATACCTCCTTCAGGGGGTTATGAAACTGCAAGCACACTCTTTTAGCGCAACGCCGTCGGGGGGGGGGAGGAAGGGGAACTGCTGTTAACAAATCTGCGCTAAGATGCCAAAGCATCAGACTGGTGCTTTGCTTGTCCACCATCTTGCTGGGAACGACCCTAACAGCTCTGGAACGAGTCCAGGAGTCTCCAGGACAGTTTACGAATCCATTCAAACGACAGTAGGGCCATGTGATCGCAATGCCAGCGCTGGAGAGAGCAGTTAGCCGCCAACAAAGCTTTTTTAATCTCTGAAGAGGAACCTGGTTCTGATCCCTGTTATGATGTCTCCCAAGGAGATGGTACCGTGGGTGTACACTTGCCTTTTTCCGTTGTAAGGCTGCAGCTCTCAGCGGGACAGCTAATCGGTCCTCAGATAGCGATGCAAATGGTGGCATATCTACCAACTACAGTGTGTTTGTGTTTCACGCGTCTGGTTCAACATGTCAAAGCAGAGGGAAAAGATTCCATTCCTAACACTATCTGCAGCTAGCATCATGCTAACATAGCAACCTGATACAAACAAACCTATACATACAAACCTGAAACAAATACAAAATTCCACACATTTCCACCGCTGCAGGAAAACTGTTGGGTTGGAACACTCGCATGGTATCAAATTGTTATCACTCTTGGTCGATACAGCAGCATCAATATCACTAGCTTGTTATATGTACCTTCTTTCACGTAGTAATGTAGTATCTTGTTTGTTGCCAAACCTAAATTTAGCTACCCGCTGGCCGTGGCTGATGAAAACGTGACAACCCACCAGAACATAAGCCCAAAAAGAAGACGCAGCACGAGGGTGGCTGACTTATAAACTAGATAGTCTATTTTAGCAAGACTTCTGGAGACATGAAAGCACATATTTCTGTTCTCAACAAGCCCCTCCCCCATCTAAATCACCACATGGCTCCGTCCTGTTTGTGGCACTCGAAACAAACTGTTTGTTTCGCTTTTTCTGTTTTTTAATTTGCCGATTATGCAAATGTGACGCTTACATCACCGCCCCCCACCCCACCACAAATAGATCGCAGTCCTGTGGGGAACACTGCAACAGCATTAAAGAGTATTCGGGTCCAATGCGGTCTCCGCATTTCTAACAAACAAGCATCCTTGATGTCCTTCCGTGTGCATGGGGGTGCACGAGAGTATAAATACTGTATAAATGCAGTACGTATAAATACTGTATATATATACACAGAATAAATACTGTACATATAAATACAGTATATACAGTATAACTACTGTATATATCAGTATAACTACTGTATATATACAGTATATATACAGTATTTATACAGTATATATACAGTATATATACTGTATATATACTGTATTTACAGTGTGTATATATATATATATATACACAGTATAAATACAGTATATATTGTTTGTATGTTTTTGTTTGGACCCTCTTGAAAACGAGATGGTACATCTCAAGAAGCTATCCTTCAATAAATTTTACTTAACTTTGACTTATATATGTATAGTATACATTCAGTATATATACATAGTATATACACACACAGTATAAATAGAGTATATCTATAACACAGTATAAAGAGAGTNAGAGAGTATAAATAGAGTATATCTATACACAGTATAAAGAGAGTATAAATAGAGTATATCTATACACAGTATAAAGAGAGTATAAATAGAGTATATCTATACACAGTATAAAGAGAGTATAAATAGAGTATATCTATACACAGTATAAAGAGAGTATAAACAGAGTATATATATACACACACAGTATAAATAGAGTGTATCTATACACAGTATACAGAGAGTATAAATAGAGTGTATCTATACACAGTATAAAGAGAGTATAAATAGAGTATATATATACACACACAGTATAAATAGAGTGTATCTATACACAGTATAAAGAGAGTATAAACAGAGTATATATATACACACACAGTATAAATAGAGTATAAATAAAGTATACACACACACACACACACACAGTATAAACTGACTGCAGCCGTATGAGTTGGACTTCCTGTGCGTGTTTTTGCTCCACGTTGTGCCGCTCCTCCACCCGCCCAACCACCCCCTTCTAGCCTAACGTGAGTGACCCGTGGACGTCCCAGATCCTTCACGCTGGTGAACACGCCAGTTGGTGGCGCTCGTATAGGCAGCTGAGGAAAACATACAGCATTCTTGCATTGCTCATGATGCTGTCTATTCAGCATGATAAGGGTTACTTCCTGCTTTCTTGGTGCACAGGAAGAGGCCGCGGGGGGGCAACATGATTCCAGAAGCCCCCCTGCCAAGGAGCCGGCTTCCCATTGGACCTTCCCTGCGGGAAAGTGCTCTCTGTCCCCCTGAGGAACACCACAAAGCGGTGAGGAGCGACACTTAGGGACCCACAGTGAGTGTTCCTTCATGTCGTACGACGGAAATGAACAAAGGTTGTGTTGGGCTCGAGCCGCCACAACAAACATGGCGCAGGGATGCGTGCGGAGGAGAGGCTGGGATCAGGAATAATGGGACCGGAAGCTTCCGCCATGCAGGCCGCGGTAAGAGGAGACACAAATCGATGGCTGGCCAATTATGACACCACGCTGATCCGTGTGAGTGCAGGGAATCAGCAGCACCGATCCCGGTATCAGGTTCACTAAGACGGGCCTGTGCGGGTGTGGGGGTGCAGCCAGAGAGGCAACTCCTTCCACTTGATAAGGAAATTGGCCAAATGCATTTTTGTTTATAGCTCGTGTTCCCATTAAACGCCGGCGGGGTGGGGGGGGGGGTCGAGGATGCTGCAGGCTCCATTATCGAGTCTTCTCTGAAGCGGCGAGGAGGCGAGAAGACTGCCGCACATCCAGCATTCCTCTCATGTTTCATTCCCTCACGGCCAGACTCCCTCTCAAGAACATCGCCTCACACACACACGCAGGCGAACAGGCTCGCGTCTGGGCCAATCGCGGTGGAGCAGCCGCGTAAAGTTCGGCCGGCCGGGCCCGAACACGCCCCGACACCGCTGAGCACGCGGCCGCATCCCAGAACTTCCATGCTGATTAATTGGGAAGAGAAGAGCCCATTAAAGTCATTTACATACATCCCCTGTGTGTGGGGGGTGTGATGTTAATGCACACGCGGTGCATACATTAAGACTTGAAAGAGCATATCTTGCTAAATGTATTTATTATTTATCAGTCACACATCAAAAAGACATAACTTTCCGTCACACCGAGACTTTCACCTTCATCGGATTTGCATTATTTTGTCCGCAGTGCTTTTTAACCCTACTCTGTTCACCATCCTCCTTTTGCAGGTTGAAAACGCACTTTGGACTCCCCCGATTGGTCCATTTCATTCCCCATTTAGAATGATGTCCCAAGATGCAGCGGGCATCACGCCTGGCATGCCAATAAAAGCATAATGGAGCATAAGCGTCCAAACAGGCAGGAAGAGGGTTCACTCTGTGCACTGCTTTCAGCACCTTGGCGCCTTTCTTTCATAGAACAAAGCATGAACGGAGTGAGATCTTTTTGTCTCTTTGTCTCGGTGGGGGGAGGCGGGGCCGATGGAGTGTACAGTAGTATTTTTTGTTGTACTGTTGGTAAAAGCAAAACAGGTCTCGTCTCGTTCTCCAAGACCCAGTTTCATCCAGCGGTTCTCCGTAAAGCCTTTTTTCCCATTTTGGGTGTCTGGAAGGGATTTACGTTCCATGTTCAAAACGCTTCAGTCTCTGGAGCCGATTCCGGTTGAAGAATTACCGCTGAAGAGGAACTGAAAAAGTGAAGGCGTGGCAGCTCGTGGGATGAAGATGAAGACCTATTCCCTCCGTCCTCCTCTGCCGACCGCACACACCCGGGAGCTGCAGGAGTGGGCGTGTCATCCCGAAGCGCTACGTGATATTCCCAGTGAGCCCTTCGCCGTGCGTGTCGTGGGCGCGGATCCCTGCGGACGCGGGATTGTTGTCATTGTTTGATAAATCAGGAAGTGCTGACCTTGATGAAATGCGCTTTATCAATTAGGGGGGGCAGCAGGGAGCAAAGGCTCGGGGGGGTACCGGCAGATCTACAACATCACCCCCCCTTCCATGGCTATTATCCCTCCGTCCCAGCAGATTCCAAAGGGAGAAAGTAAACAAGTGTCTGAGCGCCGTAATCTGAGCGTGGGCGCTGAGCATCCCGGGAGAATGCGGCTGCCATGACGGGACGCGTCTTTACGGGGGATTTGGGCTCGGCGAGAGAGATTTACGGACGGCCTATTGTGATGGCGGACGGGGATCTTTCAAAGGAGCTTGTTAATGTTTTACAAACTGCGTCCACGCCGCTGCCCACCCCGTAAACACGAGGGGCGGGACTTACTTCCTGGCCCCCAGCCGCCAACCAGACCGGACTGATTTTGCATGTGAACACCAGCATGGGGGTCCCCCGCACCCCCGCCCCTTAAGGGAACCTTTAACAGCCGGTTCCTTTTGAAAATTCTACTGTCCTGCTTTTTCCCGCTGACGGTCATTCTCCTTCGACGCAAACGGCTCGATCGGCTGCGCGCGAATCACCGACTTCGATTTCAAAGGTTCTGCTGATCTCACTCGGGTCTTATCGGGAAGCAGCAACAACTAAAAGTGACTTTGGGGGCACCGGGGCAGGAGGTGGGGGGGTAGATCTTCAGATGAGAAGACGAAGGATGAGTGTCCACCTCGCCTTCCAAGTGGCAGAGGGAAGCCGCCCCCCCCACTCGCTGCCAACCACGCATGGCAACACAAATGCGAGCCTCAAAGTGCTGACTTGCTCACAGTCCATTGAGTTTGTGCTCCTTATCAAATTACAGCCACCTCAATAACCCGCCAGCTGCAGCACGCCGCCACAAATGAGGTTTTCTCCGCCGCCGCCGCCGCCGCCGCTCCGTCTTTCTACTCGCGCATTTCTTTCAGAAAAAAACAGCACACGGGGCGGGGAGGAGGGGCTGCAGTTTTGAGGGGTTTTTGTTATTAATTTGGAGCGACCATTGCAATGTGTGACTAGAGAGGAAGCGAGGGGGTGAGGGGGGCATGGAAACACGGACTGACATCCAGATGGCCGCTGCCTTCCGGGGAAGCGTTTTTTTTAAAAATACTTCCAGTCCGACAACTGCTCAGCCACTGAAGTCCACATGGACTCGGCCGTCCTGAGCCGCTGTCATCTTCAGATGTCAAACCCCACCAACGCCCCACATGTCACCTGAACGGCGTGCCCGTACCATGCAAGGTCATCTGTAACACTTTACAGCACAGCTTCAGTCACTACAGCGTTATTACAGCATTATTACGGCAGTATGGCGGAGGTATTGCAGTTACTGCAGTGTTATTATAGCGTTATTGCAGTATTAGTACAGCGTCATTACAGCGTTTTTGCAGCGTTATTACAGCGTTATGGCAGAGATATTCCACTGTTATTGCAGAGTTACTTCAGCGTTATTGCAGAGATATTGCAGAGTACTGCAGCGTTATTTGCAGCGTTACTACAGTGTTATTACACCATTCTTGCAGCGTTATTGCAGTATTATTACAATGTTTCTACCGCGTTATTGCAGTATTATTACACCACTCTTGCAGAGTTATTGCAGCATTATTACCGTGTTTTTGCAGTATTACCGCATTCTTGTAGCGTTATTGCAGTGTTATTACAGCATTATTACAGAGTCCCAATGAGAGGGATCATCCTGGGTTGCTGGCCTGGCAGCTGATGGATGTTATTGAAGCGTCCCAGCAGATCCTTCCTGGTTTGGGCCCCACGTAAATAAATAAGAATGGCCTGCTGGTGCTTCGCCCTCTTTGACAAGTAATTGATTCATTTTCAGCGCCGTTGTCGAGCTTGTAATTGCGCCACTGTTAATGCATGCAAATGGCACTTCAAGATAAATTTACAGGAACTTGTACGAGACCCCCCCACACACACACACACACCTCTCACCCGCCCCCAGTGTGAATTAACATCAATATTTATCTTAGTTCTATTATCCAATTCCTACCTCATTGCCATGCTAATTGCTACAATTACCATTGCCAGGAAATAAGCTTCCGCTGAGCACTCCAGTCAGCGCGTGTCACCTGAGCGCCCACGCGGCGCACAAGCGTGCATGTGAGGTTACAACACCAATCCCCCCCCCCTCGGTGCGAGCCATTAGGCGCTTCGTGGTTGACCTGTCGGTGCGAGGCCGTGATACGCCGAAAGAAGCAACGGCATCAAAAACCGCGCCAGGCCAGCGCGTGCTTGCGTTTCATCGGGACATCCGGCTGGTTTCGCCCCCTTGAAGCCACATGAAGATCACATGATGGGAACCTGAAACCCGGGCGTGTTGAAAGCCGCGGAGTGAATAAGTGCGTCTTAGCGAATATGAGTTGAAATCCATCAAGGCTCTCATTGCGGCACAGCTCAGCCATCAATCACACAGCAAACCCCGCCCCCAGGACTTCTAGCAATATTTCACTGCGGGCGGCAGCGGATCCATTTTGTTGCTGTTTCCACACCGGAGTCAATTTGGAGCGCATGAAAATATAAAAGATGGCCTCTGGTGGTCGGCAGGTGGACCACCTCGCTCATAAAAATCTTTTTCTTTGCTATTTTATGTGCTGAAAAATTCCAAACAACAACACGGAGGAAGAGGAATGATGATTCCCAACGAGGCTTTGGGAAGGTGAGGACCGCCCGGGAGACGCAAATGCATAAGAACAAGTGTGTGTGTGTGTTTATTAGTGAATATGAGGAAGTGTGTTGCAGGTGAGTTCAATAAATATTCATAACAATCATGATTTCATGTTCAATCCTTTGCTGTATTGTTATCATTATTATTATTATTATTCATGTGATATTCATTTGGTAATATTCACAACATCAACGCTTTCTCCGCTTCTCGTTGGTCACACGGACAGATGAACGCGACTCAGATGTCTGCCTGTTGAGGGATGTGGGGGGGCAGCTGGGGGGGTGTCAGCCCCCTGGTTAAGCTGAAGCAAACTCAACTAGTAAACTCAAGTAAACTCAGCTACATTTTTTTTTTTACCAGACATGAAGTCACATGGAGGACGTGTGTCTCAGCCTGAGAGCAAAGGTCAGATCTGATCCCCCCCCCCCCCTTTTAAAATGTTTTCCATGTATTTATTCCTTTTGTGAGGACCAGCTGAAATCAATTCCAAGGCCCATTTCATTTTATATACATGCTGACCTGCAGCATCCATACATTTTTATTTACACAGACTTCACATATTGATTTGATTTTTTACTCCCGAGCATGTTGCCGCACACGCACGCACACGCACACACGCACGCACACACGCACGCACACACACGGTGCTGCCTCAGGATGTTGTGTAATAATAAAAAGACTGAGGCGCTGATGAGGAGTGAAGAGGATTTATCTGCAAACAAAACCCCAAATACCTAAACGATAAAATCCACGTGTCCACAAAGATGCAAATTTCCAACACGCCAGTGTAGACCCCCCCTCCCCATAAAAACGCATTCACCGGCTCCCGTGCATCTTTTAGCCAATCAAAAGCCTGAAAAAGCAAGCGCTGGAGAGACTTGGTCACATGGTCACGCATCCTAACGCACCTCCATCGAAATGGCAGATATCTGCTATCAAGATGTTTTTATATGCAAAAATTCTCATTAAACAAGAAAAAGAGCAAAAATGGCCGTAATAAATCTTACAAAAGTATTGGTAACTTATGAGGAAATTGTCATTTTATGAGAATAATGTTGTAATATTATCAAGAAAAACAATGTCGTAGTATTATGAGAAACAAATCAAACAAAAAAGAAGATATAAGAATGAGGGGAAAATATTATAGTCATAATTATGTTGAACATTGAGCTAAAAACATTTGTACTGTAAAACAATAAAGTCAAAATATTAAGAGAAAAAGTTGTATCCTAACAAAAAAAGTTATTTTTACATGAATTGAGTCACAATATTATGAGGAAGAATGCTAAAGAAAAAATCTACTTCAAAGTTGTCACATTTTGGGAAACAAATCAAAGTAAAGCTGTAATTTTTTGTAGAAAATACGGTTGGGAAAAGTTATGTAGCATTATGGGAAGAAAGTCTTAGTCTTCCCGGGAAGAAAGTCCCGGGAAGAAAGTCAAAATATTACAAAAAGACAATTTAAGAAGATTACTTGAGGAAAAAAAAGAAATCTTTTGAAAATTTTAGAAAAGGAAAAAAGAGCAAAGAGGGAAGCTGATAGTAAGAATATGACAAAGCCGGGAAGAAATACTGTACTGTATACACACTATGTACAGTATAGCCGGTATATCCAGTATATATAGTATGTACAGTATATCCGGTATGTACATTATATCCATAAAGGGTATCCGGTATGTACAGTATGTACAGTATATCCATAAAGTATATCCGGTATGTACAGTATGTACAGTATGTACATAAAGTATATTCGGTATGTACAGTATATACATAAAGTACATCCGGTATGTACAGTATGTACATAAAGTACATCCGGTATGTACAGTATGTACATAAAGTACATCCGGTATGTACAGTATAGCTTGCCAGCATAGCCACATGTGTTGCTGTACTAAAGATCCAAATGCAAGGTGGCAAAAGTTGGACAAGGTGTACATGATTTGTATGTCGCATATTTGAGTCCGTTATGAACAGAAAAATTTGCCCTTTTGAAAGATCGTCTCCGGTGCTGATAGCGGCTTCTTGTAAGAATGTAACGTGCCCCCACGCCTCAGCACCCCCACGCTTGTCGGTCAGCACCGGCGTACTAATTTGTCTCATTTGAGGATGTCCCGGCGAGAGACGAGCGCTTCAAGGGCGGCGCTGCGCTCGGCGACGCTACATTACAAACACGATCATCGCAGCTGCTCCAGTCGAGCAATAATTGGAGTCAAGCTGCTTGCGCCGTTTTGGCCCGTTAGCCGGCCGTTTGAAGAAATGGAAAACCTCGGGACGCGGTTGACGAGGGAGGGGGGAGAGACTCCAAATGGCTTGCAGGGCCCGGTTATCCTCTCGTCTCTAAATGTGAGTGCGTGTGTGCGCGAATCCCTCCCTCACCCGCGAGGCGCATTCAAGCGCGGCGGGGTCGTCCCTGAGCCGCATGAGATGCGCCATAGGCGCGAAATAAATGAATATACAAGCCAGCTGAGTGGGTGTCAACAACGGCGTGTGACCGCTGGCCTGCAGCTGAACCGCCGCCGTGTGAACGCGTCTCACACTCGCCGGCCTTGACGCCTGACGTCGCATGTTTTGAGGCCTTTTGTTGGCTGCAAATCTCATTAAAAGACGCGTTGGTGTTCCTCGCAAGTATAAATAGTCAAGCGTTTGCCGCTAATTGCTGTGTGATGAGCGGCAGTTTAGCACGCGCGCTAATTAAAACCTTCTCAACGCAGGTGGGGGGGTACAAAACAAATCATTACGGCGGGGGTGAGGACATTTGTGGCTTTATTTTGCAGGGAGTGTATTAGCATGGGCGTCGCGGTGCATGCTAATTGGCGTGACACTGAAGGTGCAGCTTATAGACAGCAGCACTCCAGGCTAATGCTCAGCATCAACCACGGGGAGATATTTAGCATTATTGGCTAAATGTGCATATGCATGTATTGATGCGCCGCAGCACGGCCTGACTGCAAAAAGGGCGCATTAAAGTGCAAACCTTTGCCGGCGAGCAAATCACTTTGTCTCTTTGTGGTGCAAGGCAACAAAAGTAATTCTCTCCAATTTGCAAAGGTCTAGTGGCATATATGAAGATACGGCGGCGGCGGCAGGAAGACTTCGGAAAGAGGAAGTCTGCACGTCAAGAACACACACGCGTGCACACCAAATGAAATTTCCAAATAAAGTGAGCTGTGATTTACAGAAAAGTGAGAAAACATTTCAATCAGACGCGCATGCAACGCCTGCAACAAAGCTAAGCTGCAACGACGCGCATTGCAGGGAAATATCTGACGGCGCGTTTATGCCCAGGAACCCCCCGGCAGCTTGTCAAGATGACGCTGGACGGTCGGGGCTGTTTCCACCGGCGCATGCATGCATGCTAACATGCTATCAGTCAGCGTGGTGCCGTTGCCAAAACTGTGAGACGTCAAAGCAAAATGCGGCGCATTTAATTGCATCACATCTCATGTTGTCATGCCTGCGGCTCACTCCGCAGGGAGGGGGGGATCATTTGACATTTGTTGCGTATGTAGTGTGCCGCATCTTGGCCGGGATTGGACTCTCGCATTACATTAAAATAGAATCCAGTCCAGTGTAAAGCTTCTCCCGTGGGGGTCGGCAGGCGAGGCGGCGTTGCAGGGAAGGAGCAACCAGGCAAAGGCTCATTTCTCAAACTCCTCTCCGACGTGCCCCCCCGGGAGCCCGCGCAGGGACAGAAACCTCTTAGGCCTCCCCAGTCGTACACGCGTCTCCATTTAAGGCTGTCAATAGCGCAGCTTGGCCCGCCAAAATCCCCCCCCCAAGAAGGAGACACTACTCGGTGCTTTGCATTAGTCCGGCCCCGCCAGAACCCCAGCCTGGATCCTTCCAGATCTGGCGTCGCTGTGAACGCCGGCACTCCGGGACGAGGGATCAAGGCCTCAACTGAGGGGTGGCGGCGGACGGGCGGGCGAGTATTCCCAACGTTCCTGTTCGCCTTTAGGAACATGCATGAGAATGGGAGCAGGAGTAGAGGGATGTAAAGAGAATGTGACCCGACATTCCCAAAGATCCTCTTTCCAAACAAGAAATCGATCCTTGCCATGAGACAAATCCAATTAGGACGCCACAACGACCGCTACTGGGTCTTCCGTCCCGCCCCACATCCACCTCTCGGAAACCCACCAGATGCCGTCTTTTAACGTCTTGCAGCCTCGCAACCGGCTAGAGGCAGCCAACCTGCGGCACGCACCGACGCTCTTGACCGTAACTCCTCAAATTTGCACCGAGGAAGGCCTGTGACGTCACCCTGCGCAAGACTTTGCTCGTATGACATGCGATGAACTGCGCTCTGGACGCCAACAACAAAACAATCTCAGTAAACAAGAATCGAATTCAAAGAAGGCAAGAATGCAAACTTCGTTTCTGAGCCCCCTACTCCATTGCAGCACGGCGGGGGCGGGGGGTGCACACAGACGGCATCCCGGGAAGGATGCAGGCTGGGAAGTGGGGGGGCGGGGTGTGTGCGTGTGTTTCCTCTCATTCACAGCAAAACGCAAAAGCAAACATTTTGTCCCCCCAAAAAAGGTGAGCCAACAGGAAGTTTGGCCTCTTTTCAAAATAATTCAGAGAAAACACACACACCCCAAAACAACATCAGCATACATGAAGAGAAAAGAATCAATGAAATATTCATGAGTAGCACGACACCTTTTGTTACGAGCATTTCATCAACCAATAAAAGAATTATTATTATTTCCTAATATTAAAAGAAAGGGCTTCCTTTCTTCTTCCCTTCCTGCTCGCTCATGTAAAAACGCTCCTCTTCATTTACAGCCGCATTAAAATGCATGTAGCGCGAGGCCGGGGGCTCCGGGGGCAGATGGGCGGGGGGGCGAGGGGCCATAACCACCGTGGTGGGGGTGATGGGGGGGAGGAGGAGGAGGAAGCTACATGCCAACCGTTCAGACCCACATCAGTCACATCACAACCCCGACATCAGCCGGAAAATTCCAAACGGGGGTAATCAGTTCAGGTTTTTGAGGACGCGACACAAAATTCACGGGAAGGTTGGGATTTTAAACAGCCGAAGGAGGGAAGATGCATTCCCAGCTAAACCTGTGCCCAGTTTGCATCAAGTGATGGAAGCTCCCTCATGGATCCCCATGGGAGGGGGGTGGGAGTTTTGCCAGCCGAGGTAAGACGAGTACAATTGGGACGTGGAAAAGAAGTTCCAAAAAGTCAGCGAGTGCACGGAAGGTTTCACGCGGAAAAGTGATGAAGAGCAACGTGAAGGGTCAGCAAGCGACACAAAGCGGGCTGCGTGCCATCACGTACGCTGGGGGGTGGGGGAGCATGGAGCGCGAGGAGGTGGTGGGACGGGGGGGTGTCTTACCTCGGGCAGGTAGAGGAAGGCGGGGGGACACTGGAGGGAGTGAGGTAGCATCCCGGAGCCGGAGAGCAGCAGGCAGCCGGAGTTGGCCATGGAGCCCAGCGTGGGGGGGCGGGACGCTTTGCGCATTTACAGCAGAGATCCTGTGACTCGACTTCCTTCCTCTTGGCTCCGCTTCTGTCAAACGTCCTTTTTTCGGGCTTGTGTGCGTCTACTGGAGCAGGATGGCGAGCGGCGGGAAGACAATGTGCATCCTCCACCTTTACCACTCTCTCTCTCTCTCTCTCGCTCTCTCAAGCTCTCTCTCTCTCCGCGGCGCGACTCTGTTTACTTTGAGCTCGTTAAAAGCCAACAAAAGCCTTCAGACACAGAAGGGGAGGTTCTGTGCAAGCCGAGGAGGAGGAGGGGTTGCCGTGCCGACAGGGGGTTGGGTAGTTTGGGGTGGGGGTGTAGAAGAGCACTGAGGGAGGGGGGGGGGGGGGGGGGGGTTACTGATGAAGTCCCTGGTGGATTCATACATCAAACGGGCCGGCGGAATAACAGAAGGAATGACATTAGAACAGCTGATCCGAGGCATTAGCACCTCGCGGGACGCCGCATGCTGCCTTTTAATTGCAGCCCCCGTCCCCCCCCATGCCAACGCGCCTCTCAGTGGTCGCCTGCCGCTGTCGGGCCGGTACGAGCGCTCAAGGACACACACATTGTATACCACCTATAGGCCGTGCGGCCCAACAGGACTACAATCACTCCGCTGGGCCGTAAAGACGCAGGCGGCCGAGCGTGCCGCATGCCGAAGCACCGCCGGCGTCCCCACATTATTCTGTTTGATGGCGCCGTGGAGGAGGCAGACAAAGAGAATGAGCAAGATCAGGCTTACATCACACTTCCATGACTCAAAAGTCGCGTCGGCGTCGGCTCTGATCCAAATGAGGATCAACTTTGTCTCAGCGACACCAACTTACGCGAGCTGCGCCCTGACCCTGGCCCCCCGCCAGCAGGACGATAGGTCGCGTCTGGAGGATCAAACTTATGTCTCTAATCTCTCGCAGCTGCAAAGTAAACCCATTTCGGGAAAAGAGAAGACAATTGCAATACTCAAACAAAACATGTTTGAGTACTCTCTCATGTACTCTCTCATGAACTCTCATCCGGTAGTATGGACATTTTCACATCTACAATAAAATAACCTAACCCTAATCCTAACCCTAACCCAATCCTAACCTAACACTAATCCTAACCTAATAGTAACCCTAACACTAACCCTGATGATGGGGTTAGGGTAAGGTTAGGGATATTGTTAGTATTAGGTTAGGATTAGTGTTAGTTTAGAGAGACGGTTAGGGTTAGAATAGGGTTCGGGTTAGTGTTAGGGTTACTTTTAGGTTAGGATTTATGTTAGGTTAGGATTGGGTTAGGGTTAGGATATTGATAGGGATAGGGTTAGTGTTAGGGTTTTGGTTAGTGTTAGTGATAGGGATAGGGTATTAGTATTAGGTTAGGATTATCTAACCTAACAGTAATCCTAACCTAATACTAACCCTAACCCCAACCCCAACACTAGAGTTAGTGTTAGGTTAGGTAATTCTAACCTAATACTAACCCTAACCCTATCCCTAACCCTACCCCAACCTAACACTAATCCTAATCCTAATTTAACACTAACCCTGTCCCTAAATTTACACTAATCCTAATACACTAATCCCACCCCTAGGACTAGTCCAAACCCAAACACTAAAAATACACTCCGAACTAAAGAAAGATTTTAGATGATGCCATAGCTCTTCTCCTGCCACAGTTTCTTTGGGTTGTGTATTCTTGTTCAAAATTTGGACCACATTCTATTAGAAATATTACTTGGAATTGCGACTGTTTTGCCTAATGAAGCGTTAGGCCCAGGGATCGTTCATGTACTGAAGAGGCAGCATCCTCCAAAGACCATCCATCCGCCAGCACATGGCTGTCACCGTTACCACGGCAACGCCTTTTGTGTGCCAAAACCATAAACATGAGATCAATATGTTGTAAAACTCGCTGGGGCGCGTACTCAGCGCCCACAATTGCCTTCCAAGACTCCAGGACGTTAGCTTGGACCACATGACGAGGACGTTGTCTTCAGGTTTTAGTCACTTCCAGAATGGGAAGAAGCCCAAAAACAGGAGGAAAGATGTCCTCCACTGTTGTCCTTTGTTTACTCCTGTGTGTTCACTGTGCCATTGACCTAGATGATCCTACACACACAAGAGAACCAGGACCTTTGTCTGAACTGGACCTCTTGGTGGGAAAACATGGTTTCAACGTCAGGTAGCATTGTTAAGTCTATTGTTAGCACTCCGGGCAACTGTCCCATCATCCAGGAAACACTGGACCAAGACTAGGACTACAGAATTGCATTCTATTTGTGGGGCTGGGCTTCCAAGGGTGTCTAATATGAGCAGAAAAAAATCCTACTTTATCAGGGGATCTGCTCCAACCGCCATTGGACATCTCAGTGTGGCTTTGCATGTTCTCCCCGTCCAGCTTCCTCCAAAAACACGCTTGTTAGTTTATCTGGCCACTCTAAACAGTCCTTTGGCATGAATGGGAGGGTGAATGCTTCTTTGTCTATAGGTGCCTTGCCATTGGCTGGCGACCAGTCCAGGGTGTACCCAGGGTGAATCAGCTGGGATAGGCTCTAGCATACCCCCGGGACCCTGATGAAGACAGCATGCATGCATAAAGATGGATGATGAAATTCTTCTAGTGGAGTTTTAATGTTCACTAAATGAAGTGACAAAATGACTAAGTTGGCAACACCGTTCCCTCCTGCTACGTCTTCTTCTTCTCAGGAAGAGCATATTTATGATGCCATCTACTGCATGGAGGCGGAACTACATCCACAGACAGTCCTGTTATACTGTCATGTGCTCATGAGGAACCTCCAAAAGATCCAAAGAGAAAGTTCTGTGAGATTGAGGTGTCAGCTGCCCCCCTACTGGTAGCAACAGCACTACGAGTCTTGGAGGGGTCAGCATGCAGACCACTAAAGTGTTGTCTCAACCTGACCGACGTTTGTCTCAGCAGCATCCACACACTCGGCTTCGGGATGCATCTTCCCGCCTCTCCCGTCTCGTCGTCTTCCCGCTTTTCCAGTCCCGTTCAGGCAGTTTAGTTAATGATTCAAACGAGCACAGCGAGATCCTTCTCTTCAAAGGGCGCTGCCGGAACGTTCTCTGCGGTGCCCCCCCCCACACACACAGCCGAGTTCCCCAAAACAAGTGACGTTCACTGTCGTCGTCGCTCTGATTATCTCCAGACATCTCGGTGGCGACGCTTTAACGCTAACAATCGGCGAGCCACAACCTCACACTTTTCGTCCGTCGCAGCGCGAGCGTGTTTGCACGGCGTCTCGCGCTCACCCGGTCGCGTGATGGCGTTTGTTTGCCGTGAGATCCGGGATCAATAATTGCTGATTCTCATAAGACCCACCCTTCATTGGCCTGCCTTGTATGCATATAAGACGTCATATGCATTTGGGGGTTACGCCTACGTGCAAACTGTTTTCCTGCAATAGCGAGCACGGCGGCCTGCGTTCAATGCCTCGTGTGCAAAAATATCTATATGATGCAATTCATTAGAAATATAAACAAGATTACATGAAGAAGTCCAAAGAGACTTTGGCAAACTACAACGCGATTAAAGATTCAATTGGTCGGAATAATAATAATAAAGCTCGGCTGAACGCAGCACAACCGCAGACGCAAACTTCAGGAATTGCTGTTTAATTTGTTTAGTGTTGTGCTAAGGCACTTAGTAGTAATGTGAAGTTAGCACTTCATTTAATTGCATTTTCCCGCTTTCAGCGTCGGGGTTGGCTTCATGGAGTTATTAGTATATGATGACTAAACATAGGCGCACAAATATCGAGGGCCTCTTCTTTAGGTCCGCAGCAAATCGAACTTAGCATGATAACCACCTGTACTTTCAGTCGACACCTTCATGGTGTCATACAGCAAAACATTTCTAAGATTTTGACTGCCGCCCATCCGTCCGTTTTCAATACCACTTCCTCCCTCATTAGGGTGGCGGGTAAGCTGGAGCCTATCCCAGCTGGCTTCGTCACAGGACACATTTACTCTTCCATTCATTCATTTTCTATGCCGCTTATCCCCATTAGGGTGGCGGGTATGCTGGAGCCTATCCCAGCTGACAAACAAACATTCACACTCTAATGGACAATTTAGAGCGGCCAATGAAGCTAACATGCATGTTTTTGGAATGTGGGAGGAAACCGGAGTACCCGGAGAAAACCCCCACACGCACGGGGAGAACATGCAAACTCCACACAGAGATGCCCAACGGAGATTCCGACCCGGAACCTCCTGACTGTGAGGCCAATGTGCTACCCACTCGACCACCGTGCGGCCAGGACATATTTAGTAATCCCTTATTTATTGCATTTTTTGTACATGATTAGAGCGCTCTAGACATGAAAAACACCCCTATAGTCACACCTTTACACTCCTATTTCTCCAATATGGTAGACACAATATGCTGTAAGGTTTTGTGCTGCCGATTCCGATACCGATCCTCCATGAGTGAGATTGCCCGATACCGATCACGTGGGTTAGTGTAGATTTTCACTTTTATTCATGATGAGTGCTATTGCCCAGGGCCGCCATTAGACAACTCCAAGGGTAACAAAAACCCACTAATAGAGATTGGAGGACCAGACACATTTTGTATAATAACAACAATAGACACTTAAGAACTTAGTAAGTAACCCACGGACATGATATCCACGTCCCATCGGGATCTTTCTAGCTGGCTAGCTGGTTAGCTGCGGCCGTCAACAGCTAGGCAAAGCGTGTAAAGAGAGGAAGGCCAGTAGG
Source organism: Oostethus manadensis (assembly GCA_024372805.1). NCBI lineage: Eukaryota > Metazoa > Chordata > Actinopteri > Syngnathiformes > Syngnathidae > Oostethus > Oostethus manadensis. The sequence goes on along the minus strand of QODF01000193.1, from coordinate 473,421 downwards.
TGTGCCAAGGGAGTGATCAAACACACTGGCACGGATTGGCGTGGCCGGCGTCAAGCTGTCAAACTGAAACCTTGGAGGTTTTTGTGTTGATTGCAGGGGCGACACGGGACCAAGTCGGCCCAGTACGGGTGTCGCCGGTCCGCCCGGTGTCGTCTGCGTTGTCATGACGTGAATTGTCACGTCGTCGCTGCGCGGTGATCGTTTTTGGTGATCGGCTGTGAAAGCAACATATCGGCATGTGCCCATCACGGAATGCTTGTATTGGTGGCTGTGGGAGCTATGGGAGCATGCCTAGAAAATAAGACGTAAATAAGACATAACATGTAGACTCGCATGTCAGCATTGGGAGAGTTCCTTGCTGTTCAACTTTCTGACTTCCTGTTCTGTGCAGGAAGTACAGTACTTCCTGTTCTGTGCACTACTTCCTGTTCTGTGCAGGAAGTACAGTACTTCTTGTTCTGTGCACTACTTCCTGTTCTGTGCAGGAAGTACTGTACTTCCTGTTCTGTGCACTACTTCCTGTTCTGTGCAAGAAGTACAGTACTTCTTGTTCTGTGCACTACTTCCTGTTCTGTGCAGGAAGTACTTCCTGTTCTGTGCAGGAAGTACTTCCTGTTCTGTGCAGTGCTTCCTGCAGTGGCTCTCGTCTCATCAGTATGAGCAAATTGTGCTTGTGTGTGTTGCTGTAAATGAGTTCTGGTGCTACGGAACCTGAGTGGGGGGCGGACAGGAAGTGATGTCGGGGGCTCAGGGTTGAGTTTTAGTCAAGTCGCCCTTGTTTTTATTAGGGATTGTTGACGGTCATTCAAGCCTGCTTCTCTGGTGATCAAGCCTGGTGCTTGTGTGTCCCACCCAACACATTACTGAGACCTAGTGACCAGTGTGGGATTCTACGTCATCTCAACGTCTTTGAATGTGTCGTATATTTATATTTTACTCCATGTAGTCATTTTTATACACAATTGTTTGAAATGCTGATCAATTTTCAATTCAAAAATGTGATCAATTCTGCATTTAAAAAAGCTCTCACAGCTCTTTTATCGGAACCTTTTCCCAATCAAAGCCGCTTTGTGTTGTTTGAGAGAGTCCAACTCTTAATTGGACCCACAAAGTTTTTGCATGTGATCAGTGGAGTTGAGAAAGACTTCCTACGGTCCAAGGGAATGTGCCCCCCCCAACTGCCTTCCTCTCATTCATCTGGGTTCTCCAAGGACCCACAAGGCTTGATGTGTTTGGATCAGTTGAGAGGCAGCATTGAAGTCCCCCATTCCCCCCCCCACCGGCACTGATGCTTGCTCATTATTGGGTACCTTGGTGTTGCCAGGCGGCCCAGATGTCGACGAAAGTGGGCAGCACAAACACTCCCGGCAGAACCGGCACCCCACCCCGGGGGCTGGCCTATAAGGGAAGGTTCTATTCTCACTAAAGGTCCACTGATGAGAGCTCAGCCTGCGGCGTCACGGAGGACGCTGATTAAAGGTTGTGTCGTATCTCTTAAGATATACGCCCTTTCAAATGGGGGGTGGGGGGCTTGGACGCACTGCAGGCTGGGTCTGTACTCGAACCCCCGGATGTGGGGCTGATGAGTCTGGAGGAATAATTCAATCTCTCCTTCATTGCGTCACTGTGCATTTCGGGGTGACGACTTCTGTCCCCAAGTCCAAACAAATGTGAGGACGGACTTTAGCATGTTAGCCTCACACGATTCCCGCTTCCTGAACCCTGACAATGCGCTCCAATGTTTGATCTTCGGCGGCGGCCGGGGGGAGAGAAAATGTGAAGACACCTGACAGAATGTTCCAGTTAACGAGCACATGTCATGTTCTTCTTTATGGCCAAACTGCCCCACAATTCAAATCTATTGGCAGCAATCGGCCTCCCGTCCTGCCGGCCTGGTGCATTTTAGATCTGGGTGACATTCTGTGCAAGAAGAAGGGAGAAAAATAAAAATCAACCTTAATCATGATGGCTGCCGCCGCGAGCAGAGTCCGCTCGCTGACATAAAGTATATTCCATTTGGGAGCAGATTGGTCCTGGCCAGTAATGCTGCCTTGCAGCGGCCCGGCGTTTGACCATTACTCCAAACCGGCAGTTGGGGAGGCAGGGAGCCATTCCCATGCAGCCGGGCCTCCCAGAGGGGTCGCGGGTTCACGCCGCGGCCGCTCCTATTTGGCGGCGGCAGGTGGTGAGGAATGGTACGTCCACAGCGGCAGACGCGGCCATCGTGTCGGCCGGCAAGGCCGGCGGCCGACACGGAATGAGTGAGCGGCAGCGAGGACACAAAGAAGCGTCCTGGGAATCCTGAGCAGCGCCGCTAACGGACGGGGCTCTCAGCACGGAAACGTTTTGCCGCAAATGTCCAACACGCAAGCGAGCTCGCCACAAAATTGTCCGCCGGGAAGTGGCAGGTAACCAGGATGCTTCATGGAATATTCCCGCCATTCCAGACTCCTAGTGCTTGAAACGCTTTCATTTCTTTCTTGACTACCAAACATTCTTTACACTCACAGTTGAATGTGTGTAACTGTGTTGCAATGTTTCAAAAGCAAAAGATTCCATAAATCTCATTAGCAAAATCCCATTATAAAATCCCATCCACAAATTGAGAGTGCAAAAAATTGCAAACTCAATCATTCACTTCCAGCAGTGTCACATGACTGTGCACGTGCCAGCTGATTGGCTGCTTCTGAGACACAATCCCGTCTTCATTTCCCAGAAGTGAATACATCTTCAAACATTGATTTTATTTGCATTGACCTTTTCTTGCACTGAGAGGTTGTAAAAATAAGGAGTTTGAACGATGAAAAATGACAAAAAGGACAAAAAACTTCAGGATGAGAAGAAAAAGTGTTTTTACTGGGCTGCAGTTTTTGAAATGCAAGATTGTTCCTCCGCTATTAGCACAATGAATTTGAATAGCAATTCAGAGTATATATATATATATATATATATATGCAGTATATGTATATATATATATCTATCTATATATGCAGTATATATATATAAATGTTAAGTACAGTGGTGTGAAAAACTATTTGCCCCCCTCCAGACTTTTTATTCTTTTCATGTTTGTCACACAAAATGTTTCTGATCATCAAACACATGTTTTTATTATTTAGGGAGAAAAAAATCCAAAGCCCAGTGTAAAAAAAGTAATTGCCCCTGCACCTAATAACTGCTTGGGCAGCCTTAGCAGCAAGAACTGCAATCAAACGTTTGCCATAACTTGCAACAAGTCTTTTACACGCTCTGGAGGAATTTTGGCCCACTCATCTTTGCACAATTGTTGTCATTCAGCTTTATTTGAGGCTTTTCTAGCATGAAGCGCCTTCTTAAGGTCATGCCACAGCATCTCCATGGGATTCAGGTCAGGACTTTGACTAGGCCACTCCGACGTCTTCATTTGGTTTTTCTTCAGCCATTCAGAGGTGGATTTGCTGCTGTGTTTTGGGTCCTTGTCCTGCTGCAGCACCCAAGATGGCTTTAGCTTGAGTTGACCAACAGATGGGCGGACATCACACGGGGCCGTGTAGATTTTGAGTTTTTTTTCCTCCCTTAATAACGTAAACCTTCATTTAAAAACGGCATTTTGTGTTCAGTGATGTTGTCTTTGACTAATGGTTAACTATTTTTTATGATCAGAAACATTTAAGCGTGACAAAAGAATAACAAGTCAGGAAGGGGGCAAATAGTTTTTCACACCCCAGTAGATCCCAGCTGTGACCTCAAATGTACTTCCAGAAGCATCTTTTTTTTTCTTTGCTGCAGACGCTTTGCATTTAATGTTCGTACGTGTTTGGCTTGCAGCGTCTGCTTGCGTTAGCTAAGCTACAGCCCTGCCCTCTGACCACGCCGCCCTCCCAACCGCCACCTCGCGTGCTAACATTCCATTCCACTGCCATCAAAAAGTTGCTTGGGGCGGGTGGGGGTGGAGTAAACGCTCCGATACACCGATATACATTTTCCGCGGACATCTGCCCACGGCGGGATGGAAGAAATGTGAGCGTAATATCAGCTGGTGGAGTCCTGAATGCAAAACCATGCGCTCGATATGTCACAGGAGGTCTGCTTTTAATGCCAGCGCATGTTGCAGCGGGGGGGGGGTACTGGCGGGGAGGGAAGGCAAACGCTCCCGGCCACGCGTCTCCGCGCTCGTCCGTCACGCTAACGTCGCCGCCTCACGTCCTGTGAGGCTCCCGGCCTAATGCCTCTCCTCGCTGTAAATGCCGTGTGAAGGCTCATCTGTTGACTTGCTCATTAAAGGCGAACCCCGGCGAGCACCATCACCTTCACGAAGACAGGTGAGGGGTGTGTTGGGTGGGGGGGGGGCACTCGGAGCCTGCCCCTCCGTCTACTTGACACAAGCCCATTACCGCTTCCTTAATTTGTTCCGCCGGCAAGACAAGTCGCAGTCAAAGAAGCGTTTACTGGAAGGAGTGAACAAAAGCTGCATTGCATTAAGGAGGGGCGGGGTGGGGGCGGGGGGCTCAGCCATATTGGAGCGTCAGCAGCGATGATACGGAGGCAGCCACTGCGCGCTTTACAGCTCTTGTTTTTCCTCCGCACGATTGACAGCCAGGGAGGCGGGGGGACTTGAGGGCATCTCTTACAAATTTGACACAAAGGTCCGCGAGGACTGCAGGATGATTTGATGTGATTTTGGCGGACTAAGGTTAAAGTCATTCTGACCTCCCGTCGCTCCCGAGCCAATATCGCAGGAGTTTCATCGCCGCCGTCACGCCGCACATCCGCTGGTCACCTGACCTCAAAACCCCGCAACATATCAGTTCTTTGGATATTAACAACTACTTCAGTGTAACGCAAAAATGCACCAAAAAAGACTGAGAAAGAGCTACAAGCTACCCAGCATGCCTTGTGGCAGGAAAACAGTATACCGGTGTTGTATGTGTTGTTTTGGTTGCATCAGACTATTTTGGCGACTCACGCGTACCACAATAGTGCCACAAGCCATGCTGCCAGCCACAGTTTCGACCTCCTGGGGTGGCCCGCGGGCCGCAGTGTGCCCACCCCGGTCGGAACCTTTGACGTGGAAGCTGCGGCCGGCAACAGCATGGACATATGATGCTATTTTAAATGTACCGTGGCTATGATTCCATGGGTTTGTGAAGCTTTCACGTCATTCACGGCTCACCACGGTAATCATAGGGACCACGTCCCAGACCTCCAGGAAGACCAGGCGTCGATACAAAGCAGAGCGGGGGTTTGTGTACAGAAGAACAGAGAGAGTCGGCAAAGCAAGCAGAAAAGCCATATTTCATATTTCGGGGTGTTTTGTTGACCATGTTTGCATGTGAAGGTGGTCGTCTGGGAAGTAAACAAGGACGGTTGGCGTTCCAGACTTTTGGATCATCGTATGTTAGGGCAGATGAAGACTGCTGTTCTGGTGGAACTTTGAGGGTCCAGTTTTTACAAGAAAGTTTTTTTTCCTGTTTTGTCCCTTAAACGTTCCAAACAGTCAACGCGGATTTCCACAATTAAGCACAATTCCGGTGTGACAATAAAGTCTATTCTGCTGACTTTGATTGAAGCCAACATGAAAAACATCAATCATAACACGGCCCCGTTGAAAATGCACGCAGCGGCCATGTTGCCAGGTCTTTGTTTGCCGTGAATGTGATCAAAGTCAAGTCGGCTTCCAAATGGCAGATAGCGAGCGTCGCCGGGGCTGACTGGAGACAATTGTGACACTAAACCCGTTTGACACGACCCGCCTAAGCGCAAAAGAAAAGCATCCTTTTCGCATCGGAGGCGCCGAACGACTTCCACGTCGCCATGGCAGCGGCGGTCCGGCAGGGTCCAGACCCCGGCGTTGGTGTTAGTCACCATTTCAGGTGGGGGCGTCGGGGAGGTCTTCCTCCCCCGGGCGGCGGCTGACCTCCACTGACCCTGACGGCAATGGCGGCGGGCGCAGATGCGTGTGCATGTGTGTGTGTGTGTGTGTGTGTGTGTGTGTGTGCTGTCCATGTAGATGAAAGTGTCAGTATTGATTGTGGAGCGCTCATGAATGTTCATGAGGCTGTCAGAGGCGTCTCCCGTTAAAAACTCTGCAAAAACCCCAATCTAGATGTCGGAATGTCGCATGTAAACAAACTTTTATACCTCAGATCATCCATCTGAGTCTGAATCTTATCCGTCCGAGATTCGGTGTTGGGAGTCGCACCGTTATTGTCATCTCATTCATGGTGTTACAAAAGTTGCAACTGGGGATGGAAATCCCTTTGTGGCAGAGGATTAGCGTCTGGCTACACCGGGCACAACACGATTCAAAAAGCACGATTGGATAGGATTCCATACGGTGTACTAACATACGATTCCATCCCATTCAACGCAGGGCTGGGCGATACGGTCCAAAACTCATATCCCGATACGTTCAGGAAGTACCATATATATCCCGATACGTTCAGGAAGCACCATATATATCCCGATACGTTCAGGAAGCACCATATATATCCCGATACGTTCAGGAAGTACCATATATATCCCGATACGTTCAGGAAGCACCATATATATCCCGATACGTTCAGGAAGTACCATATATATCCCGATACGTTCAGGAAGCACCATATATATCCCGATACGTTCAGGAAGTACCATATATATCCCGATACGTTCAGGAAGCACCATATATATCCCGATACGTTCAGGAAGTACCATATATATCCCGATACGTTCAGGAAGTACCATATATATCCCGATACGTTCAGGAAGTACCATATATATCCCGATACGTTCAGGAAGTACCATATATATCCCGATACGTTCAGGAAGTACCATATATATCCCGATACGTTCAGGAAGTACCATATATATCCCGATACGTTCAGGAAGTACCATATATATCCCGATACGTTCAGGAAGCACCATATATATCCCGGTACGTTCAGGAAGCACCATATATATCCCGGTACGTTTTTAAGTTTAAACAAAGCCAAAGCCAAGTGAGACCTTCTCCGGAATGTTAAAAGTCCATGCAAGATGCACACAAAATAAAAGCACCGCTCAAACAAAGTAGAACCTTTTTTTTTCAAACAAACCTTTAGCTATGCTCGCATCCTCAGCTAATCACAAAAGAACAAAAAATGGAGGAGTCTCCGTTTTAAAAGCACATTTAAACGTCAGCGACCCAAAAGCCTGTCCCATGAAAAGTAGTATCATTCCGAAGACACGATGGCTTCTTTATTGAGTTTATTTGGGAAGATCCACGAGTCAGCTGCTTCCCGTGTCCGTCTGTGCATCGGCGGTACAGCTGGGTGTGCTCAATAAGTGGCACTGGGAAGCCGGCCGGACATGGCGTGTGCGTTGTTTTGGACCTGGACCTAATTCAGCGGTTACGTTTGTGGATGCAGACATGAATCTTACGTTACAAAACAAAGAAAGCGATGTAATGTGCAAAAGAGCACATCATATCCCCCTTGTTACGTCTAAAAGCAGAATGTTGCCACACCTTGGAAACCATCGCTTTTGTGCCTTCATTCGTGTTAGCGTATCAAGGCTAACTTGCTGCTAGCTAGCACTCACTCGTAGCCCCGCCTCCACGGACCGGGATAAAGAGGCTGAATGCATGAAAGGAGGTCTCACTCTCTTCGTTCATTCCAGTGTAGCACCAGCGTGCACAGACAGACGCAGAGTGAAGCCTCTTGTCATCCAGCATGTGGGTTGAAGAGAGGAAATCAAACACGCATGCTTGCACACGTCCGTTTATCAAGGCCGGCAAAACTATTGACTTGTTCTTTTGTTCGATTAAACAATTGAGCAATTATTGTGACAGGCCTAATTTTAACTGACAGCTAATTCGGCATCTCAGAAAATGAGAATATTGTGAAAGGCTCTCTCAGCCTAGTCTTGTAGGCTTCACAACCATGGGGAAGACTGCTGACTTGACAAAGTAAACATAGACATCTTGCTCGAGGATGGCAAGACACAAAATGCCATTGCTAAAGAAGCTGGCTGTTCACGCAGCTCTGTGTCCAAGCCTATGAACAGAAAGTAACCGGGAAGGGAAAGATGTGGTAAAAAAAAGTGTCCAATCAGGAGGGCTAAGCCCACCTTGGAGGGGATTGCGAAAGAAAAGCCGCGGAAGATGGTGGCTGAGACTGACAAAGTCACGTCAACACTCAGACGTAATTTCCGTTGGCCAACATTCATTCATTTTCATTGTTGCTTATCCTCATTAGAGTAGCGGGTATGCTGGAGCCTATCCCAGCTGACTGTGGGCGGGAGGCGGGTGCACCCTGGACGGGTCGCCAGTCGAACGCATATAGACAAACAAAGACATACACTCACATTCGCACTCTAATGGACAATTTAGAGCGGCCAATGAAGCTAACGTGCATGTTTCCGGAATGTGTTACATTAAAATGCGTGATCGCAAGAATTTGAGTTGAGTTTGTGATGTCTGGCACACACATTGGACGATAGCGAGCACAGCGGGTACTTGTCCTCACAGAAGACTTTCTACCTGCCTGTAAGTCATGTGCAAATATCATGATACCTGTGTGGATTTTGGACGGACATGAATTGTCAGCCACTAACCCAAACGACATGCGCTGTGGATGCAAAGGTGACGCACTAAAAGTATCTTCTTCGAACATTCGTACCTTATGTCAGCTTCTTGCGACTCCCACCCCGGAAAATATGCCAGTTACATTTATGAGCGAGTAGTTCAAGGACTTGGTGGACAAAGTAACTGTAACTAATTACCAGCACTGCCGGGCTTTGGCTTCCGGGCTCTCTCCTCTGCTGGCGCTGGGGGGATGATGGTGAAGTCAGGATGTGAAAAACACGACAGCAAAGAAGAAGAAAGCGAGTGAGAGAATGTCTAATGGCGGCAGCAGAAGAATTCCCAAGCAGCGTGTGAATTATTTAGTGCATGTGGCGAGCGAGCAGAGCACCCCCGAACCGCGCCAGCCAGCCCGGACGACAGGAGCCGACGCAACAACAAACACTCGCACGTCGAGGCGGCGACCCCGAGGCTCGTCTACCTGGCGGACGCAAACTTTGCCTCAAAGAGAGAAAGTTTCCTTCCAGCTTTGATGCCAGCGAGCAAGGCACTTGGAAAGCGCCATCGTGCCACTCACGTCCTCGGGACGCGCCGCCATATTCACCTGACAGCAGCTCCTCTCGGGCTTCCTCTCATCCCCAGCACACGAACGGCTCGCCCGGCACACTTGCATCAGGAGGGTCCGAGGTGCGGCCCGGGGGCCCGCGACTCCCTCTAGAAACATCCTTTCACAAAAGTAAAGAAAATACAAATCTGCAGGGATTTGGCAAGAATAAAAAAAGAAAAAAGGGTGAAATTGGACCAAGGCAATGTAGAAAAAGAAATACTCGTGTCATAATAAAATCAAACAATTAACCACAACATTACATCATAATAATAATATTGTCATTTTAGTGGCATAAAAATACTTTTTTTAGTGGTAGTTCAATAAACCAACAAAACAACAAATAAAGTCCATAAAGTCCTCATAACAAAACAACAAACAGAAACAAAAATTGCTGTCATTTTATGAGATAAAGTCCAAATATTAACAAAGAAAAGTCCGATTTTAACAGGAAAAGAAATCAACGAAAATAAACCTGTGATGGAAAAATAACGTGATTTAAGAAGCACAAAAATATACATTACAAAAAACGTTATTAAGTCGTGATCATTTTTTAAAACAAGACAATAAAGTTTAGAAAAATAAGTTTGGGGAAAAGTTGTCATTTTATAGGTCAAACTATAATTTCATAAATACAATACAGTTACAATATTAAGTTAATAAAGCCATAATATTACAAGAACGTGGGAAAAAAGCCAACAAAAAAAGAGGCCAACCCCTGATTGTTTGCGTTTTGGTCCATCTAAGGCAGGCGTGTCCAAAGTGCGGCCGTGGGGGCCGTGGGGGCTGTGGGGGCCGTGGGGGCGGGGCATTTGAGCCCTTCGGATCATTTTATTGGCCAGTGTGCACACTGCAGCAGTACAGTAAACATGGACAACAGCAAGAATGGGACAAACATCACGAGCCCCGGGAACCTTGGCTTTGTCAGTACGTGACCCTCCGCGGGTGGGCGCCCCGCCATGACCTGCGGTAACCCAAACCCAAGCTCCAGGAGAGACGGCTGCTTGGTTGCGGCCCCGACGGCAGACATAAAGCAGATGCGGAATGAAAAAGGAGGTGAAGCGTGACGCTTTTTGCGGAATGATGTTGTTGACAGTCTTTGTGTACACAAGCCGGGTAGCAAGTTTGATCTGCTAATCTCCAAATGGCTCCCAGTTATTAAAGCGCTAATTCAGCGGATTAAGGGATCCATAAGAACACAATCCATTTTACTTTGCCGGACACGCTGAAGGTGGCTTAAATATTAATTAAGCACGTGCACGCGCTCAGTGTAGGGTGCACGTGCTCACTTTATTGTGGGCTACTTTGGCGGGACGCTTCCCCTCGCCGCCCCCTGGTCGCCCCCTCGCCGTCCCCTCGCCGTCTCCTCGCCGTTTCCTCGCCGTCTCCTCGCCGCCCCCTGGTCGCCCCCTCGCCGTCCCCTCGCCGTCTCCTCGCCGTCTCCTCGCCGTCCCCTCGTTGCCCCCTCGCCGCCCCCTCGCTGTCCCCTCGCCGTCCCCTGGTCGCCCCCTCGCCGTCCCCTCGCCGTCTCCTCGCCGTCCCCTCGCCGTCCCCTCGCCGTCCCCTCGTTGTCCCCTCGCCGCCCCCTCGCGGCCCCCTCGCCGTCCCCTCGCCGTCCCCTCGCCGTCC
>QODF01000193.1:404470-462598 GCA_024372805.1 Oostethus manadensis | reverse complement strand
GGGCTACTTTGGCGGGACGCTGTCCCTTTGCTGTCCCCTAGCCCCCCCTCGCCGTCCCCTCGCCGTCCCCTCGCCGCCCCCTCGACGCCCCCTCGCCGTCCTCGTGTGACTTGCAGGAGGACGCCGTCGTTCACGGCCTTTCTTTCAAACAACGGCGGCGTCCTTCTCATTGCCAATTCACGCCGACACTTTATGGAGAGCGGAGGGAAGATCCAAAAGACAATATTTCCATCCCAGACGAGGAATAACAACCTGGTCGTGTTTGCCGTTTCTCAAACACGCTTCCTTCCTCCAAGGGCACGCCGGCGCTCCTGGTCGCCCGCTCGCTTGTTCCCATTCCGCGTCGTCTGCGGCCCATCCGGCACCCTACATAGAACATTAAGCCCGCCGCTAATAACACTGGCGTGCTCGCCTTGTTGAGGACGCGCAAACTGCTGATGGCGGGAATTTGCGCGCCGTGTCACCGCGCCCTCGCTCAGTGAAAAGTTCAATTATGAACTCATCTTTTGGGGTTATTAATAACATGCTATATTTGAAGCCTTCCAGTTTAAAGGCGGCGTCGTGACTGCAAAGCACCTTCAACGGCAGGCAGGGACGTGCTGGTGACGCGGGTCAAACCCTCACCCAGCCGCCGCTCCCTCTGCTACGTTTTCATGCACACAGTGGTGAGTTCCCTTTGACACAACATGTACAGTTTGTGCATCGTCGTCCAAGACGGACACTCCCACTTACATGCCAATGAGAATATTGCCAACGCTTTGCAAAGCTATGCCATAGAAAACTCTGCACACGCTTTGTGTGTTTTGGTTCCAATTCCGTGGATTTTGTTGCATCTGTTTCCTGTTTGGACTGCATGCTTCACCTTTACTCTGGTAGGAGAGAGCTGGGGAGAGCACCCGTTTCCTGGTACTGTTTCCACCTTCCATGTTGAGTTTTATGTCATGCCTCAGCTTCTTCGTGTGCGTGGTGCTGCCCCATGCAGGTTATCTTCTGGCCGCCATGAGGAACGCCAGACAAGTAATGGACGTGGACTAGAAATAAAACCTTTCATATGACAAATCCCACAATCCTTTGCCATCCGAGCAGCGAGCATGTGCAATAACCAATAAGCAGAAACATCGGGTCGATAAGCGGCCCCAACTCTTGGGTTTTTTGAACTTTAAAAGGACCATCGTTTGGAACTGGCAATCTGACAAAGGGTGTTGACCATTTTTGGATGGATACAGAAAAACAGGCGCCATCGTTTCTCCCGAGCCCTTTGGACCACGACCGTCCCCAAAAAGCCGAGGATGCGGGCACCGGGCGGCGGCGGCGGTGTGGTCCAAACAAAGGCGGCACGAGGCGGGGCGGCGCTGAGACCGAAGCCATTTGAGCGGTGACAAGTGTCGCGGCATTCCCATTTCATTCCTAATAGCCTCTCTGGTAACGCTTTAATTCACTACCTGCGCCGCATCACTTCCATTCTAATCTCATTACGCCGGCATGCCGGATGCCACGCCGGCTTCTTCCCTAATTGAGCAGCAGCTTTCCTTCACGATTGCTGCCCATTATTAAATTCATGAACTGGATGGGCTTTTTCCCCAAACTGCCGACCGCCGGCAACACGGAGGCAAAGGAAGATGCGCCGGTCACGGTGGCCTCCCGGCCAGCATGTGAGCGGGAGCTCGGCGTAAGCTGAATAATATATGACATGGATTTGGTGAAATGAGATCTTTTGGGGTCCGAGAGGAGGTGAAAGCGCGGCATCTGCATAGGCGAGCGGCCGATCGATACGTCTCAAGCTAAAATGGCAAGTCCTGATAAGGTTATTGAGTTTTCTTTTAATTAAAAAGCACACCGGAGCGCGGGCTGTCAAATACTGTGAGCTCAGTGATGAGGAAGAGGAGGCCGTCCTGGTGGAGATTTGCCGCGCAGTCGGAGAAACGCTCGCCATCAATCAGCCCCGGCCGCGACATTTATTTTCTGTTGGGAGGCTTTTCTCTTTTTTTTTCAAAATAAAAACTCTAATTACATGTCGTTAATCAGCGATAAAACTATCAAACCACCCAAGCAATCCCATGAATATTTGATGGTCATGAATAAAGAATGAGTTTGTTTTGCAAACTAACTTTCATCCTGACGTTTAGCTCCAGAAATGATGCAAGCGCGCATCCGTCTGCATCTCTCCCGAGAAGGAACACGCTCAGGAATCTGGAACATGCACCATTTCAGTAGAAAAGTACAAATAAAAAAGCGGCACCAAGCGTTCCTAAAAGGTGCGCGGCGCCGTTTCGGCGGCGTCCGTGGAAAGAGAGCGGGGCTCCCCGGAGAGCACGCCATCGCATCCCGGCAGCGCATGCTGCATGCGGTCATTTCTCTCTGCCGGCTGCAACGCTTCCCTGCACTCCTCGCACTGCACGCGGGCATGCGGCCTGCTGGACGACCCCGATGCAACCAGGAAGAAACGCAGGCAAGGGAAGCACCCCCTTTTTTATCCGGGTCGTTTCTTAGCAGCATCAAAAGCCTCAAGCACGGGGAATCCAATCAGCTTCTTTACACACCAAAGTATCCCCGGGGGGGCAGAAGCCATTCAAAGGGTACTTTCCCATCCCGCATGTCCTCTCAGCCTCTGCATGCTCACATTTCCTCTTTACCACGTGGAGGAGCAATGGCATTCCGTAAAAGACGGAGTATTTGTTGCTCTTTTGTTGTTCTTTATCCTTATTGGTGTCTTCCTATTATCAAGGTTTGTGACACGTGTCATGTGGAGGCGTGATTCCAACTTGTGTGCCTGCACCCCCCAAGAAGTGATCACATTCCAGTCTGCAGCACTGCGCCTGTTTGTGCCCCTCACAAGACAGCGGATGGTCCGCATCATGCGTGGAGGAGCCATTGCAGGCATAAAGTGTCATTTCAATAAAACATACCATTTGGTGTACCGCGACCCTAATGAGGATATAGAAATATATATAGACATATAGATATAGAAAAGGAAAGAATGAACTTTGTTGCGTTTTAGCATGAAAGTTAGTGAAATATAAAACGGTGGAGGAGCAATCGCAAGCCAGTCCCGTGTGCACACGTTTGCACCGCGCCTCGGTTACTGGAGTAACCGTCATCACCGGTCATAGTTGAGTGTGGTGATGTTGTTCAATACGCATAAAGTTATGAAAGAATGAAGTTCAATACGCATAAAGTTATGAAAGAATGAAGTTCAGTACGCATAAAGTTATGAAAGAATGTTGTTCAATACGCATAAAGTTATGAAAGAACAAAGTTCAATACGCATAATGACACCATGTGACGTAAGTCAGAAGGAAGCGCAGGGTGGCTTGGGTGTCAAAATAAAAGCACACTGTATACTGTGTTGTGTTGCGTTGCAGACACAACACAGTGTGTGTGTGTGTGTGTGTGTGTGTGTGTGTGTGAGGGTAAGTGTGCGACACCATGTGCTCCTTTCACTGAGAATTATTTAGCAGCCTCAGTCATCCTTCACGTGCACGCCCATGAATATTTCTGTTTCTAGTCGCGCTTTCGGCACAACCCCTTGACCGCCTGGCGCCGCCACCGCGGCCGGCAAACATGCGGCAGGTTGAGCATGAAACATACATGAGAGCAAACACACACACACACACACACACACACACACACGGTGGGAGCTGACATGAGGTGAGATGAAGCAACATTCCTCATCATGCGCTCAGCCCGCCTGTGATTGACCCGCGGGATGGAGGGAGGCCTGGGGCACGGCCCTGGGACCCAGACCTCCCCCCAGCCACACACACACACACAGGCTTATAAAGTCTCGGACACACTTTAGTGGGGTGGGGGGGCGCTGTCAGCGGGACTCTTATTTGCTTCGTTCCCTGTGACATCACCTCTCCATTAGCTCATAAATTCCATCAATAAGCTTCCACACCAGCAACACACACACTCTCCGTCTTCACTCATCACTCCCCCTTTACTCCTACATCACACCTTCATCACTTCCTCGCCACTCCTCCAATCCCTCCGCTCCACGCTACACTTCTTCTCACCATCATTCCATCATCCCTTTTTCTCCTTCATCGCCTCTTCACTCTTTCATCCCTCCTCCTTTACTCCATCTCACCTTCACTCCCTCATCAGCTTCCCTTTCACTCCTTCATCACGCCATCATTCTTTCACACTCCTTCACTCTTCCTTGCTTTTCATCACTCCCTCGTAACTCCTTCATCAGACCATCTCCACTCCTTCCTGTTGCGTATGCGTGTTGCGTACATGTTTTATAAGTGTTGCATTAAAGACGTGTACACAACACGCGCACGCACATGTACACATGAGCATTTCATAGGCACGTTGCATACGTGTGTTGTACTCGCATGTTGCATATGTGCATGTTGCATATCAGTGTTGCATGTGCATGTTTTGTACGTGTGTTGTGCTCGCATGTTGCATATGTGCATGTTGCATATCAGTGTTGCATGTGCATGTTTTGTACGTGTGTTGTGCTCGCATGTTGCATATGTGCATGTCGCATATCAGTGGTGTGTGTGCATGTTTTGTACGGGTTGCGTACGTGTGTTTCAGCTATCAGACTAGTTTGGGATTTTCCGTGGCGGCAGACATGCTTGCGCGGCAGAATGACACGCATATGCTAACGCTAACACCGCTTCAACGCTCGGCAAGTTCCCTCGCCCATCCCGAGGAGAGAGAGCGGCGTCGATCACCGAGTCGCTTTTATTTCCCCCACCTCGCGAATGTCCAGAGTTGCTCTGACACGGAGCGGCGGCGAGGCAAAATGGCCGCTGTTAACGGCTCACAAGCCCCCGGACAAGCTGCGGCGCGGCCATCCAATCCCACACCATTAAGGCGAGAGTCTTTTATTGTGTCGGAGGCATTAAATGGCGCGCCTGCGACGGCCCTCAAGTCACACTCCACTAGCGGGGAAGCGCGGAGAAATAGGGGCGCAGCTGGATAATGACTTTTCCCCGCGAGGCTGACCATGTGTACGAAGGCGCTAATGATAGCAGGTGCAATAAGCCGGCGCCGGGCTTTTACTGCGCACGGATCTATTTTCCTGCGCTAAACTCGCCACTGATTTCCCCCGTGTAGGGGGGCGTCGTCTTCTACGTGAAGAACGCGACCCCCCATCGCTTAGCTCGCATGCTAACATCGGCCCGCGCGTCACCACCATTCCCGCGCACGGACGAATAAGACAGCCGAGAAGAAACGAGACGTTGCTAAGACGAGGGGGTCTCGCCTGCGACGCGCCGAACCCCCGCATTTGATGGCTTTCTTGGCCACGGGGAAGCACGACAGAGTAGCTGTTCACGTAGCGGCTGGCAGGGAAGACCGCAAAAGCCAACGCAAGAAGCCAAATCAGAAACCCAACCCAGGAGTATCTTAGGAGCGCCGCTTAGCGGCGGTTGCCGTGGTAACAAGGGTCTGCGGCCTGTCTCATTTACGTGCACGCTGTTATTCGTGTTACGCACACAACACACGCTTGCACACCAAGCCCCGCCCACATCGGAAGGGGAAGTTTAGCGCTAATTGCTTCGGACAGAAAGATCGGGATCGGTGCGCGTAGCAAAAATAATACAACAAATCATCGAGAAATACAAATCAATTCATTGGACCAGCATGAACGGAGTAAATAATACAGAAATCATATTAGAAATAATACAATCCATCTGCAAACAACCACATCCCCGCCCCTCCCCCTCCTGAGCTGCTCCGCTGCCACCGGCGTGGCGGCCGCGTGCCGCGCCGTAACGCACGGCCGCGTATGCATGTGTTAATGCGGGCTGCACGTAAGCATGCAACGGCAGCACACATGGAGCCCTTCTGGCCGCGCCGCATCTTCTAGAAGATTGACACAATTTGCGCCAGCGTCAGACTTGCTGAAGCGCTGGTCCGAAGCGACGGCGCGGCGCCCTCAAAGCGTCTCCTTCCTGTTTGGTGGACAGCCTTCCGAACAAGAGAACATTAATGCGGGCCAAAGCAGCGCCGGGCCCCAGGCGCACTCGGCGTAAAGCGCTGCTCCTCGCCACGCCACGTGAATCCGGTCTCTCCATTACCAGCGCCTCCTCGCCACAGCCGGGCCCGGCGCTGCTCAATTATTCATCACGACCCGGCCAGCAGGCACCTCCACTCTGAGCTTCCTCTTGCTTCTCGTGGCAGCAAGCAGCCGGGCGAGGACTTGATACACCGCCTGCACTTCCTTCCATTTCCACGAGGCCATCTGGCCTGAGATGGTGGGATAGCTCCGTTTTGGGGGGGCCCGAGACCTGCTGCGTCTTTGCACGCACATTCATCTCCGTCAGGGGCCAACGGGGACCGGTGAGGCAAAGGTAACGACCCCGCATCAGAACATCTGCACGCTGAGTAGCATGCTAATGAGGAGATGTGGCTGCTGTCCGCCACCACCGAGTTACTCAGGAGGAGGTCCTTTAAGGGCCTACGTACACATCCATGCTAAAGAACCGTGTGGATGTGGTTCTCCCACACGCTGCGCAGGAAGTGCTTGCGCAGAAGTCAAGCCGAATTCTAAGGCTAAAAATAGCTTTTACTGAGGTCACTCCTACAATTGGAATTTGTAATTGCTATCCGTGAAGCATCTTAGGCCTTAAGAGAGCTCCTGGTGAGAGGACGTTTGAGAAGCGCGTATGAAAATGATGATCCATGCGTATGAATATCACGGGCGTGAGGTTGAGGCACGTTCCGTTTTTGCTCTTCATTCGATGGCTGGAGCTTTTTTCCTCCTTCCTTCTTAACAACCAATCACGGCTCTTTCACGAGACGACCAAGCACACCTTCTCACCAAGACAAAACCTTCTGGCCCTCCTGGTTGCTCTCAGGAACTTCCTTCATCACGCTTAGGCTAGAATTCCCTGCTCGGCATTCAGGCCGAGTTAAGGAGCTTTCCGAGACGCTTTGCCCAGAATTGGAACGCAATTATGTCAGTGAAGTGGTCACAGTATGAGATTTTGATTAGAAATGATTGAAAAATATTGAAATGAGGAAAAGTGTTATGCAAGTAACGTGCATGCATGTTATGCAAAGGATTTTTTACTTATCACATAACATATCATCATATAAAACCACATTTTCATTCTAATAAATGATTTGTTCAAATCCAAATAGCAAATATAACATAAACATGATATGCATTGCAGATGAATATTGACAATAATTAAATACAAATATTTCTTTTTTGTATCACTTTAAAACAATTCATGTTTTGCATTTTCTCCCCTCCTTGCTCCCCGATGAGCCCAATTGGACCTTAAAGCGAGGCAGGATGCTTCTCACCAACACTCAAAACACTTCCGCACGCGATAAGTGCGTCTTATTTAGCGTCACAAGCAGTTATTGGAAGCAATATCACTCACTCCCCGATATCAGCAGCAGCAGAAAAGCCTGCACCCGTATCTCCTTTTTATGCCAATGTATGTCATGTATTATGAATTTGATGCATTCCTGTTGGAAAGCATCGTTATTGCTATTATTATTATTAATATTATTATGTGCAGGGTTGCAGAAATCAAAGCGATTTGGGCATGAAACTCAATTCCACTTTTACACAAATGGGAACTTTTATCAACATTTTCCTCCTTTTCTCAGTGCAAAATTACAAAAACAATGTGTAAAGTCAGCCTTTGCAATAAAAGTGATTGTTATCAGATTAGATCTCCACGGCCCTCCCCTTCTCTCATCAATTGCCGTTGTCCACTCACACGCACGCTTATAACATACCTGACACGCTTGCTAAACACATTTCACACATAAAATGTATAACTACTCAGCACCAATCAATGATTACGGAAGACGATCCGTCACAGCAACTATGGTGCCTTCAGGGGCCGCCGAAGAAAGTGGGGCATTTCAATGCTTGAAAACGTGAAAAAACATCAGCAGCGAAGCGTGACGCCACAAAGGCGCGCGCGTCAGTAGAACAGCAGAACATGTACGCAAGGTGAGCGAGGCGTGTTTTCCATAAGAAAAGAAAAGGAGCAAAAATGAGGGAATTTACAGGAGCATGAAGTCAACGCTCCATCGTGAATCCGCAGGCATCCGTGGACACTTCATTAGGCACACGAGGTAACGCACCCCACTACCAAACATGGCGTCTTTGCAGAGACGGTAACGCTATTGGTGTGTCGAGTATCTTCACTTCCTGTCCTGGCATTCCGTCGCCAACACCACGGGAGGAAAAAGCACTCAGACTGTTTCCACACAAACGTCACCCGCAGCAACAACGCACGAGGATGCACTCGCCGCCGTCATGCAACAGCACATGCTCACTTTAGCGCACCCCCAGTTCCTCAGCAAACTCCACCATTAGAACACGTCACGTGTCACGTGACCTCCGCCCTCATCAAGCCCCCACTGAAATAGACGCCAGGACGACAAAAGGGAGTTGATGCGAGGCCTGGGGGGGTGGGCTGCCACACAAAGTGCATGCTGGGAAGTAGCAAGTGACATCACACACTCACCCAAAAGTACATCATCATGGCGGGACAGGTGTGCGGCGTGCAGGTGCAGGTGAGCGAGGCCGAGCGGAGAGACCGGTCGGACCGGCGCGGGGCGACGTTTTGGACGGCGAGCTGGAATGGCGCTGATCCGCTGAGGCAGCCCTCCTCCTCCACGGCTCAATGGGGCTTGACTCCTTCTGCCCCCCCTCCCCTCCCGCTCCACCCCCACTGCCACCACCTCCTCACTCTTCTTCTTCTTCTACTGCCTCCACTTTTTCACCCCCCCCCCAGCTTTGTCTTCTTCTTCTTCTGAGCCGACAAGTCAGACGGGAGAAGCTGGGAAGGCTTTGGAGACCCTTTTTTCCCCCTTTTGACACTCCACTCACTTACTGAGACACCCCTCCCAACCCCAACACCCCCTCCCGGGCCGCCTCTTACTGGCGAACGAGGCTCAACTGGAGCACCCGCCTGACAGCTGCCTCCGAGCGCTCCTTCGCCGCCAACGAGGGCGCCCGACAAGCTGGGAGACGGTACTGTGAAATGTAACGTTCCGGGGAGGATTGGGAACGGCGGGTGTGTGTGTGTGAGGGGCGGGAGGGGTTAAGGTGTGTGTGTGTTGGTGGTGAAGGATTAAGATGTGAAGTTGCCACACTGCAGAAGAGAAGAAGAAGAAGCCCCGAAAGAACACCGCAGGGTTCCATCCGCTTCTTCCCTCCACGCTGGGAAAGGCAGCAAAGTGTTTGCGAACGTCAAATTAGCGAGCAGATGACGCTAAAATACCTTTAGTGCCACGAACGCCATCACGTGACGCGCTCGGCTGTGCTTTCCATCTGGATGGAAAAGAAAAGGAGGGCAGCGGGGGGAGGGGGGGTGCACTGTAACAATACGCTTGCCTCAGCGATTCTCACAACTATCATCAATACGCTGCCGGGGGAGGCGGGGGCGGGGGGCCTGCACTTTCCGGCATTGACCCCGCGGCGAGCTCCGGCCGTTTCCGCGCCGTCCTCATTCCACGCCGGCGTCCTCCGGGATGAGCTGGTGTTTTTCCCGAGGGCGCGAAACAACATTTGGCCGCCGTCGGAGAGAGCATCGTAACGGGAGCCTTGCCGGTCCGCCGCTAATTTCCACATGAGAAGGAAGCGGCAGGCGTGGGGGGCAGGGGGGCGTAGCTGCCGGAAGTGGCGCGGAGAAGGTTTTGGGGAACGCCGCAACGGGACGCGCAATTAGTGCTTTTGCAGAATGAGACGCTCTTTCAGCGTTCCCATTTTAGCCCGCCCGCTAAAATGGGACCTGCGGGACCTGTGGGCCCGCACGCAGGTCCGGGCGGTGCGGGTCCGGGCCGGCCGGGGGATTTACATGAGCAATCAGCGAGCAGGAAGCCGCCATCAATCTCTGACGGGGAATAAAAATGAAATGCACTTCTCAGGCGAGTCGGATTAAGGATCACGCTTTTATCAAATAGTCAAGTCTATTTCGAGCCCCCCCCATAAATAAGTGAGGCCGGCGAGCGAGGTGGTGGGGCCGGGGGAGCGGGAAAGGCAACGCAAAGAGGGAAAAACACGGCGAGGTGTCGGCGCCGCCAAAAGCCGAGGCCGCCGCTCCAGACTGCGGAGGGATTAGAAAAAAACCAGGTTAGCGTCTTATCGCCTCCTTGGCTGCGCGGGAGAATTATGGAACCGTGTTTACATCGCCATCTTTGGCTCGTCAGCGCTCGGACGTTCCATCCAGGTCCAGACTCCCCCCGGAGAGCGGCACATCCATTATGAAGATAAAGCTTTCAAAGAGGAAGTCGGCTCTTCCCACCTCGAATGGACATCATGAAACAAGCATGGTAGGCATACACGGTGCTGCACGCAGCGCACCGCCCATCTGCTCCGTCTGGACCCGAGTGCGAGGCAGAGCATCCATCTACCGCACGGCTGCACGTAAGGGCCGCCGCTGAACGAGCGCACGTGTGCGCGGTAAACATGGCGGCGCTCACACACTGTACATGGACTTTATAATGCAGTGTTTACATCTGGGCTGCCGAGCGGCGGGGCCGCGCCCTGATTAGCGGTGGCGGTGGCGGCGGCATGTCACGCTGATACCACCGCCGGCATGGCGAGCGCTAACACCAAGCCACGTCGCACCTTCTAAGAGTCTCCGCGAGCTGTCGGCGTCCATCCTAAACACACCTTCCTTCTCAGCCAAGCAGCTTGCCAGCGGCACACTCACCCTAACCCTAACAATTTCAAATCAAACGAACAAAGCAATAGAATAAATACAAACACGTGTTTCATTAATATGATACATGCAAACATTGCAATAAAACAACTAATGAACGACATCAATGTCCAAATCAAGCTGATGGGAGATTTTGGAGGGGGAGGAGCGAGCTGTGTGTCAAAAGTTACTTTTATTTCTTGATTTTATTCTTCTTGTATTACGTCTGCCTTACTTTTGTACTACGTCTGCCTTACTTTTGTACTTACTTTTGTACTACGTGTTCCTTACTTTTGTATTACGTATTCCTTACTTTTGTATTACGTGTTCCTTACTTTTGTATTACGTATTCCTTACTTTTGTATTACGTGTTCCTTACTTTTGTATTACGTCTGCCTTACTTTTGTACTTACTTTTGTACTACGTGTTCCTTACTTTTGTACTACGTGTTCCTTACTTTTGTATTACGTGTATTATGCGTGTCTTACTTTTAGATAAGGTGTCTTTCTTATCTACGTGTGTGTATCATGTGTGCGTTACATGTGTGTACTCTTTTTGTATTGCATGAGTGTATTATGTGTGTGACGCTATTAAGAGTGTATGCAGTGTGTGTGTATTAGGTGTGTATGCAGTGTGTGTGTATTAGGTGTGTTACTTTGAGCCGCCAGCAGCAGCAGCAGCATCAGAGTCCAGTGCAGAGTGTGGCGTCTGACAAGAATTGATCATCAAACGAGGCGTAGACATTAGACATTTATGAGGTGATCTATTTAATGTAACACAATTAGGTGCGGCCCTCGTGCACCAATCAGCACTAATTCCTGACTCGTAAACGACAGGCCGAGCTGCCCGATCATTCAATAATAAACAGCGACGGAAAGAGACGGTAATTAACGCCGCCGGAAACGCTTCTGATCCCCACACGTTGATCGGAACCTTCTCGGGCGGGGAAGCGACTGTTGTGTGTGTGTGTGTGCATGTGTGTGTGTGTGTGCGCGACTTCTTCAACCGCCCCGCTTCTTAATTAGTAGCTCGTCATCTTTGGAGCGCTCAGCAACATTTAAATGTCATCAATTATTGAGTTCCGGCTGCACACCAGGAATGTGAAGCGTGCCCGCTTCACGTAGCACTTCCCGAGTCCAGCAGCAGAATTTCCCCGCCGCCCCAGTTGGGGAGCCCTCCGCCTCCGGGGGGCGCAACTCACAGTCCGTAAGGGCCTTTGTGTACTCGAGGGTGGGAATTTTTGGAACTGTGAAGCCAAAAGCTGGCTGCGTTTCGCTGTACTTTGGACTGCGTTGGCAGAACGTCAGTAAGCAAGTACGGACGTGCACCACTTGAGACACAGCCCACGGCGCGAAGGAGCCAAAATGGAGGCGACTCACCAGTCTCGTGAAGAGGGGCACTCCCAAATGCCAGAGGTGATCGCTGAGCAGGCCGCTGTACACCACGTTCCCGAAGACAGCGATGCTTCCTGACTTGCACAACGTGTTACCTGAGGACACACGGGAGAAAGACAGCATGGATCTTATTGACGGCTTCTGGACCCTCCTTGTTTGCCATCAATGATGTTCGGTTCCATCGATCAGGACTCAACACAGACGCTCTCATTTCCTAAACCACGACTACACTAGAAGCTTTCATAGTTGTGGCGGAAAACCTGCCTTCACCCCCCTCTAATGTGGACGTGGTACAGTCCTGACCGTCATAACATTATCTTATTACATCCGGGGCCTCCAATGGGTGGCCTGGGCGCCATTTGTGGCCCGCAGCTCCATTTTTATTGGTCCGTGGCTTATTCCCGATGCACATGAAAAGGAAAAAAGTTTGGGCCTGGATATTCAAAACCTTTATTAAAACTGCTACTCAGCTTCCATCTGCAATGATAAGTCTTTAACTGGGGATGAAAAAATGTAATCTATAGGAGAAATCCTCATAGTATCCATACCATAGTACTCAGCATCCTCCTGACACTGTTAGTATTTTCAAACTGTATATTCCCCCACTTTTCTTGCATCGACATCACTTAACAGAAACACTCCCCAAAATAAAATGCCGATAAATGCGATACTTCCGAGCAGTCAGGAGCGCCGTGTAGCCTCTGCCACCAGAGCACACAAAAGTCTCAAGAACCGCTGTTCCGAAACAAACAGGAAGTTGCCCATTTTGGATTCCGGCAACAATTTGGAGCACAAACAAGGGTTTGTATTTCATCAGAGCAGCACCACCTAGACGGCCAATTTTACGTTATGAAGGATTTTAGGCTGTTCCATAAGTTGCGGGCGGGGCGCGGCCCCCAACCTGTCCTATGCCGGACCGGTTGCTAACGAGGGACGGCCGGGACCAGGAGCTCCCAAAACAGGCACCAAAATAAGAGCACAGCAATGAACAAAGGAAAAGAAAAAGGTTTGTGGAACACGACGAGTCGGGGCCACACCTTGAAGCTGCAGGCGCAGCAAGCAACTCCCTCAGTATTATTCGAATATTATTCAAAGAAGTTCCCTGATCCTGCAGCATTTCTGTCATGCGTGTGTTTCCTGGGAGTTGCAGCTTCCGCATGTGTCTTTGATCCTGCAGCGTTTAGGATTGCAGAATTTGGCAATTTGCACATGTGATGGTGTGTGTGTGTGTGTGTGTGTATGTTTGGTGCGCCAGTTGGCCATTGAATGTAACAAAGGTGCGAATAAAAAGTATATTCTGCAGTGCCACACACACACACACACATGCACACACACACACACGGGAGAGCATATCATGGAGGAGGCAGCATGTTGTAATTTGTGCACAAAAGCCAGGCTGCACAGGCGCATGGAGGGGGCGGAGCCAAGCGGTGCTGACAAGCAGTGTATGCATTATTTACTAAGAAAAGTACAACACACACACACACACCCATTAAAGTGTCAGTGGTGCTTTGGGCAGAACCGGGGCGTGGTGCTCTTATTAACGGGCCAGCCGTGCACTACACCGCCATGCTGTTGCACGTTGCAGAGTGCACAGTGAGGCGGGAGCATAAGAACAGCACACACACACACACACGCGCGTACACGTGCTACAGCTAGCAAGGCCACACATGAATAAAGCATCATTGTTATGAAACGTCCCATTATTATTAAAAGTTTGCGATCAGCTAACGCAACCAGGTGCTACTTCTCGCTGCTTTTTCTCCTCTCAGGTCGTCTCTCCTCCTTTTTTACGAGCCTTTCTCAGCTGTCGGTCGTTCTCCCGTCCGCACACTTGACAGCAGCGAGTCCAGCCCCATTCATTATTCATTGTGTGATTAAAGTGTGTGTGTGTGTGTGTGTGTGTCCTGCGGGCAGCAGTGGAGGAACGGGGCAGCGATCTACTTTACATGACCTACACCGTGAGATCTTCTTCTTCTTACCGCAGGTCTCCAACTCCTTAATGGTCAAAGCAGCTGCTGGCTGTAGCCCTCAAACATCACGACAAAACCATCTTTGGAGACCAGGCGTGCCCAGAACAGCAAGGCACAGAACTCGTGCTGGGCCCCAACTGGTGCACCGGTGCACTCAGCCTACCGAGTGCTCACACTGACCCATCCAAGTGCAGTACGCTACGTGGCGGAATACGCCGCTACAAAGGAGCAAAGAAGGTCCATATCGGGATGCTTCTTTCCTGCAATGTAAACATTTGACACAGTATGCTTACTCCCTCGCCACTGCCAACATCCGGCTTGCATTATCGCTCCCTCGCAGCTTTTCACAAGTTCTGTGGTCGGTTAACAGCCCCGACGTACAGGAACGCGTGTGGTACCGGATGTGGTATTGTGGTCACTAGGCGGCAGTAATGGCACAAGACTACATTGAGAGCTTACATGGCTCGTCCCGCCACGGCATGTCCCACGTGACGGGGGAAACACGTTTTGGGCTTAAAGGTGACTGTAGGGGTGTTATTTCATGTCTACAGGGCTCTAACAATGATCCAAACTGTACTTAGAAACTGTTTTTCTATGCTCCTACTAAAGAAATATTTATCATTTCATATCACAAAAAGCCATTTCTTGGGGTCCGGTCCGGAACCCGTTCAGCGCTACAAACGAGGGACGAGGGTATTCCGTGTCAGACACGGCCGATGACGGAATGCAAAGCGTCCTTTAAACAGGAGGCTGCTGGGAAAACAAACCAGAGCAGACAAATGTCTTGTTGTGAGGAATACTCCCATCCGCGTCATTAGTAGTAAGTATTGTATGTGTACTGTCTACTTAGTAGTGTACTGTCCCCAATCCCCTGCTGTCGGTAGTCCCACCCCTCCCGCTATGCAGCCTAGATGCTGACTGATGACAGGGCTGGTTGTTGTGAGTGCACCACCATGGAACTGGCGGCGTACTGGTGACCTGCGGTACCACTGAAGTCCTTTGAGTTTCACTATGGAGGCATATTTACCTGGTATCAGTGATACTGATCCGATACAGTGCAAATACACCTAACGTGTTTGGCTGGTTCTTAGAAAACCATGTTTTTCATTTACTTCATTTATTTTATGTATTTAACCGTACAATAATACACCAGTTCGCCGGCGCTACGCTTCCCATCGGCCATCACTTCAACAGGCCGTCACATGACCACATATCATTTGCACAACATGTCAATCATGGCCTCACACGACTCCACTTTAGAACCTAAAGATGTGATATCAGGTGCATGAGACACAGGAACACCGTGGCGGAAAGGGCGTGGCGGAAAGGGCGTGGAGGAAAGGGCGTGGCGGAAAGGGCGTGGAGGAAAGGGCGTGGAGGAAAGGGCGTGGAGGAAAGGGCGTGCTGGAAACGCCGTGGCGGAAAGGCCGTGGCGGAAAGGGCGTGGCGGAAAGGGCTTGCGGAAAGGCCGTGGCGGAGGTCTGAGGTGTGCCGAGGAGGAGGAGTTGCAGGTAAGCTCCTCAGAGGTGCACGGTGCTGTGTCGTTTAGAAATGTTCTTTTTGGCTGCCCTGCAGGCTGGAGGGCTGGGGGTGGAGGGAAGGGGGGCGGGGGCGAGGGGGGTGCATGGCAAAAAAGAGAGGCGAATGACAAAAGCAAAAAAAACTTTGGGAAAGACCCAGGAGGGGGTTCAATACAACTTTAATAACGCGTAGCAGCGGCTAAATGAGCCATTCCGCGCTACTTTAAGACGCCGTGCCGCCCCCCGGACCCCACCCCCATCCAGGCCTGCTCGGCTCTCACAGCCTGAATTATTAAAAGTGTTGTTTTCCCTTATTGCACTGCAGCAATGTGCCTCCTTGCTAACAGCGGGCCGCAGCTTACGTGTCTCCTTTAACACCTTCCTGTCCGGCGAACGGTTTTACCTCCACCGGAATTTTTAGACGGCGCCGGCGGCCAGACGTTCTAATTATGCAAATTTACGATTCCTGCCGAGCTTGCACAAAACCGCGAACGTAAAGGCCCATTAAAGCGTCCATGTAGGACAGCGACACCATAAGACACCGCAGGGATCTGAAATCACACCTGTCTGGGCCGCGGGCCGCAGAGACGCGGGTCGGGCGGCGCTCGGCTCCGATGGGCTCATCCGGGATCACGTGACTTGAAAGTTGGATTGAAGCCGAGACAGCTTTTCTTTAACGCTGTACCACCCCCCTTTCTAATAACCCCCCGCCGCCGGAATGGATCGCTAGTTGAAGTGAACGTGAACACAGAGCGAGGTTCTCGGCGCTAACAATATGAAAGGATAAAACCGAGGCGGGGGTGAAGACGTGCAGAACCGTGCAGAACCGTGCATCGCCGGCATGGGTTGGACTTTTTCTCGCGGTGGCGTTTATTTATTTGCTCTTATCTGGACTTCCCACCTGAAGGAGTCGTTCTCTGCAAAGAGCCGTTCAAATGACGAAGAAACACTCCCTTTTTTGTACTCATTAGGTTGGCTCGCCATTTTAGCGTCCACTTTTTGAACGAAAATAGTAAACAGGCAA
Organism: Oostethus manadensis; assembly: GCA_024372805.1. NCBI lineage: Eukaryota > Metazoa > Chordata > Actinopteri > Syngnathiformes > Syngnathidae > Oostethus > Oostethus manadensis. Next base: position 446,050 of record QODF01000193.1, on the reverse strand, counting down.
CATGTGTAAGTGAAAAGTAACAAACAAGAAGTGCAAAGAATTATCCACTACAATTTGAACTAGAAATGCAAGCAGAATAAAGAAATGCGGCTGGAATACCAAAACCCGGAAGTGCATCCAATTCCCTCGACTTGCAGGAAGTACAAGAGAGCAAAGGATTGTTTTTCCGAACGACACCAGAGCACTCGTCTGCTATAGAGCAGAGTTTTCTACGCCTTTTCATTCCAAAACAACAGAGCACCAGCGCAAAATGTAAACATGGGTCTCTGCAGAAAGGACACAAAGTCAGTAGAAAGCGGCGCCGCCCGCTGCTATTTAGCCTCTGACGTCATCACTGTGCCCAGCACTGGGCAGCACTGGGCAGCACTGGGCAGCACTGGGCAGCACACGCACTCCGCACCGGCGCGTTATTGGCGGACTCCTTTTCCAAAAACATTTCTACACCAATTAGGTGGAATTGGACGAATTCCCGCGCCACAGCGCCATAGAGGATCTTTGGCCATGGAGTTTTTGCAAGGGATGCTTCAGACATCCAACCACTCCTGTTGAATAGATGATCTTTGACTATCATCATGTTATGAATGCCTTATATTGACATCACATGCAAAACGATCGATCGGTTTCCATCCGTTGCGCTACCAAACCTGAGAGGATGGCACAGACTTGGGCGGTGAGCGGCTTGATAAAAGATGGCATCCGATCAGCCGGCTGACCTCTCGGGGCAAAACCGGGCGAAGCGGCGACGCGGCACCCGACAGTGCGGAGCGCCAAAAACATGATCTCATCATCTCCTTAGTGCACTAATAATGCAAGCGGGAGCTTCCTGAACCTGCTCCAAAGGGGTGGCGGGTTCGGGTTTGGGGGGGTCTGTGCTTGTTGCTCAGCGCCTCGACATCCGCTAACCGGGCCGGGGTGTTCTCCATCGCCCCTGGGGGGGTTCCGCCCCCTTAATCTGAAGTAGGAGGCCGTCAGCGGTGGCGGGATTTCTTTTGGGGATTAATAACGTATGTTTGTTTACGTGCACTGGCCTGGCGAGCGCCGCATGGCATCCTAAACGCAACCACGCACGCCGCGTACAGTAAGTACACTCATCCACTACACGCTTCGTAATGAAACAGCCCAGAGGGGCGGGGCCAAGAGCTCATGTGGGAGGAAGTGAAAGCACGACGGCTCGACCTGACATCCCATTAAAGAGCGTGCGTGTGTGCGTGCGTGCGCATCCATCAGCAGGCGGCACGGATCGATGGCCAACACAAAAGCTCATCGATGACGGACAGCTCTCGCCAAACATACAGCATTTTTTCTGTCTAGCACAGCAATAATCTCCAAGGTCAGCGCCAGGCATTGGCCCGCGCCGCCAGCTCATTGCTCAGTCTGGGGAGCGTCCGCATCTTCCTCCTCGTCGTCTTCTTCTTCTTGGGGGAACACAAAAGGTCCGGTGCATTTTAAAACGCCGCTGAAAGCTCCCGGCGCATTGTTAGCACGCGGACGTACGGGGAATGAAACGCGGCGACAAGTGGCCGCCGTGTCCTGACGTGCCGTTGACTGACAGGATGGGACGCGGTGGGCCCAGCACCCCGCCCGTGCGCTACGTAGCCGCGTCGTGGAATCATGTGATCACACCCCACAAAATTCATCATAGAACCACGTCGTATGATTCCTTTTCTTCTTCTTCTCTCCTTTTTAATGGTGAGTTGCAACCACATAAGCAAGCCCCTCCCCTTCTGCTACATAGGCAAGATGGCGACTACTGAGGTTGTCCATCCCTGCTTACTCACCATTTTCATCCTTAAAATCTACTTTTGACTTGTATGGACGTGCACAGGCGGAGCTAAGGAGGATTTGGTAGTATACCACATCATTACTACCAGGAGAAGCAGAGTATAGAGGGGGAGGAGCCACCTGCTGTGGCCCAGCAAGGTGCACTGTATTCGGGCACGCGCTCCGAGCAGCCGGTGTGCCCCTATGGAGGTCAGGAGAACCAGAGTATAGAGGGGGAGGAGCCACCTGCTGTGGCCCAGCAAGGTGCACTGTATTCGGGCACACGCTCCGAGCAGACTCCACAGAGGTCTCTGGCGAACCTTTGGCACTTTTCAAACGCAGCAGTGCTGGAGTTTCAGGTGGCTGGTAAGGTTTTTTGTGTGCTCATTGGAGTTTTTTCAGCTTTTGGTGGAAGTAGCACACAAAAGGCCTCGGAAAGTGGAAGTTTACGTGAAATGATTGGCATTGGAGCTACGTTCAATGTTATCCGTATGACATGACAATTATTCCGAACATCCCAGAGCAGAACTTCCCCGTGTGGAAGCACGTATGCAGTGTGAGTCCACCCTCAGTATCGCCAGTCCAAACACTACAGGTGTGTGAGTTACAACGGGGGCGGGGGTTCCGGTGCAGCCATCCCGCCCCGCCCCGCCCCGGGGGGGCCACGCTGGCAGGCGGCAGCGTGAGTGATGCCCCATTAGGGAAGTGCTGCTGCTGCTGCTGGAGAGCGTAGGACCGCTCAGGTAATTAAAGGCAAAGCAAAGCAGGCAGACGAGGGGAGTGAGGTTGGGCGAGGGGGGGTGTTAGAGGGTTAGTGCGGGGCGGGGGTGGGGTGGCTCTCAGATTTATGTGGCTGAGTAATGCACACGCTGAAGCCATTTTGCCATCCACAGGCCTCGCTCACTTCCAAACAGTCTCGAGAGGCGTCGGCTTCCTCCGCACTCGGAAGCATCCTGTTATTACCCCCCCCCCCCCCCCATTCTGTTGTTTTCTTTTTTTACTTCCCTGCAGCATCACAACATATATCATCAATATTCATATTAGCCTATGGAGGAAGAGCAGCCCGACATGCCAGAAGAGCAGAGATGGAAAAAGACTCCCAAGGCGTCGCACCGCAGCGGCCGGCGTCTGCTTCAGCAATCCCAACGTCACGCTGAGAAGACGAGGCTTCCTGCTAACGTGCAAGCAGACGGCTTGGAGTTGGTTTTTTACTGGCTGGCGTGTTCAAAGATTCTAGTAAAAAATATGAAACAGAAGCATCTTTACAAATATTCCACATTCATTCATTCCTTCATTTTCTATGCCGCTTATGCTCATTAGGGTGGCGGGGATGCTGGAGCCTATCCCAGCTGACTTTGGGCGGGAGGCGGGGTACACCCTGGACTGGTCGCCAGCCAATCACACAAAAATTCAATACAACAAATCCAAAGGCATCTGATTAAAAATATATCCCATTTATTCCATTTGAAAAACTACAAAAATGACTACAAATGCAAATTAAACAACAATCTGGAATTTTCTATCAATACTTCTATTGCAGTATTCCTTGTAGTATTCTATTGCAGTATTCCTTGTAGTATTCTATTGCAGTATTCCTTGTAGTGAATTCCTATTGCAGTATTCCTTGTAGTATTCTATTGCAGTATTCCTTGTAGTATTCTATTGTAGTGTTCATCAAGGAGAATTCCGTTTCCATCCAAGTGGAAGCGGAAGCAGATCAAAGTATTCCCTGATTATTTTGTTTGTGAAAAGTGAAATATCAAACTTCCTGAATTCAGACACTGGTTCTCACGTCGGCCTGAGTCCGGGATCATTCCTGGGACGCCGATCCAAGCCCAGACCAGATCAGCTCCACCCCGGAATGTCTGTCAATGCCTGTCCGGGTCTTTGTGCATCCGGAAACGCGCGGCTCGGGCCCGACTTGGATTCGGGCGAGAGAGCTGGGCAGAAACAAAAAGGCGAGACGAGGATGGATCCGGGTCGGTGTTGGATCGCATTGCTGATTGCTGATTGCAGCAGACGCTGAGACGGTGAGAGTCAGGAATACTTGAAGAGGGGTAAAGCATCCGGCGGGTCCCGGGGGAGATCCGATGGCCGCTCAGAGAGTCAAGCATGGAGACGCTCGTGGAGGCTGAGGAGAGGTCCAAGTCGGGCTTATCAGCGCCGGCAGGCACAGCAGCCTTTATGAGCAGCAAGGAAATTCCGCTCCCGTCCGTCCCCTATTGAATTACAGCATCTCCACAAGGGGGGTGTATCTCCACACCATTAAAGAATTCCTGTGTGTTCAGGCTGAGCTCAGGCCCATAGGGGGGGGCGCAGAGGGCGCCATGATGCTGCGTGTCACCCGTGTGGCGTTGTCGGAATACTGATGCGGTGCGAGGCAGCGGGAATGAAAGTGCGTCACGGGGGGAAAGACAACATCCCGCTTACCACGTCTTCCAAATGAGCTGTCAAAGCGACATGGAGCTGGACCGGCTCCGCGGTCCAGTTTGATCCCGTTTGGCTGAACGCTCCGTCGGATCAAAGCGCTCCGTCCTTGGCCGGCGATCACATGACCGCCTGCCGACATCAGACAACCTCCCCCACGGCCTCCTGGATCATCTCAGCTCCTCACTAACGTGTTCCTCTTACATGCTGTGCCGGGCGGGCGGGCGGGCGTTGGTAAACGCCCCACAGACATGCCTCACGAGTTCCCGGGCTTTGGGCTCAATGCCTGGTCGCGCTCGACTCTCTTTCTGCGTCCCGTGGCGGCAGGCCCACGCATGTGCAGGCGGGTACCGCACAGCTACGCACGCTAACAGCTACGCGTGTGCAGGCGCGCGTGTTTTCCTCATCTCTCGCCTCCAAGCAGGCAGGAAGAGGGTTCACTCTGTGCACAGCTCTCAGCACCTTGGCGCGTTTGCTCCATAGAACAACGGCATGAACGGAGCGAGCCCTGTTGTCAGTCATACAGTCTCTTTGTCTCAGTGGGTGGAGGCGGGGCCGCTAGCATACACACGTGTTTAGCGCATATTTACACGAAGATATGCTGACAAGTTTGATATATTTCAAGAAAAAAGTGCATCTCTACTTCGTCCTTTACGTGACCCAGACTTACTTTTCACCAAGTTACGATTGCTATCCCATAATTCCCATTCGATTATGACTTTCCCCACCTCAATTCCAGAAACTACAACTACATTTTTTAAACTATTTCTTCTCGTAGAAATGACTTCATTTGTGTGACATTAGAACTCGAAAAAACACAACTTGATTTGTAAGTTTGTCATATTTTTTCTTCAACGTTTCAACTTTATGCCCCAAAAATGTTTCTGTTCCCCAGAATATTGTGACGTTCTTCCTGTAAAAGACCGACCGGGTTGCCATGGGAACCCCGGTCAAACGGGGAGAGCCCCGGGGGGGCAGGTTCTACAGAATATGTGAGCATGGAGGCAGGAGGGGGGGTGAGGCATTTGCTCTCCCTTTCCCAGATAAACGGAATAATAAACGGAATTCGCTGAATCGAGTGACTTTATTAGCATAAAGCAACACGAGAGGAGAAAAGATTCCCCTCCCGTGTGCTAGAAAGCTTCCTTTGTGCACCGGACCTCGAGCCTGACCCGGAAGCACTCAAGCAGGAAGTGGTCTCCATCGGCGTGTCAACAAGGACAATGTGTTGCGTTTGTTTTGCTAATGGCTACTTCCCCCCCCCTTCTCCGTGGGGAGCGCCATCTGATGAGCCGCCCACCCGGAGAGCATCACAGGATGGATCGGCGGAGCGGTGGCGGCGCTTGTGGGCCGAGGGGAGGGGCTGTGCTGAACGTAACACACTACGGGCCTAAAATATCCCGTGGAAATTCCCATGGAAATATCCCACGGGAATGCCACGCTTCTGAAGGAACATCCGCCGCTAATCTTTCTTCGTGGCGGCCGCGTCGGAAGCTCGCGTAGCAACAGCGCTAGCTTGCAAGGCCGGTGACTGCCAGAAGAGAAGCGAGGCGACATGACGCATCCCGCAGGAAGGAGGCGCTCCATCTTTCAGGGCGGGGGGGCCCATCTGTTCACCTGGTCCGAGGCGAGCAGGTGGGCCCGGCACCCCTCAATCACGTCGGGGTTATGTACTGCTGTTTACTCCCAGCGGGCTCGTAGCGGGAGCGCCACACGGCAGATTGGACCTTCCCAGCCGGGACGCCGCCGCGCTTTTGGACTCTTAAGCAATTTTCTGTTATTAAATTGAAAGTTTACGATGGAGGGGGGTGGGGCTCCACACATTAACTGTGGTGATGGCAGTCCAGAACTTTGGTTCTGTTCATGGTCCCCTGATGAATAATTCTGATCATGCTAATGGCGTCTGGTCCTTTTTGTCTCGACACGCACACACACACGCACACACACACACACACAGAAACAAAGGCCAAAGTGTGTCGTCCTTTGTTACATAGAAACTCCCCACACAATAAACAGCACATGATTGCCTCGCTTCATCACTACAGGAGTCGGGCTGGGCTTACTTCCTGCTGCCCTGCCCACCGTCCCGTGTGGCCTGGTCACATGATACATGTCTTCGTACTGTACGCACTGTACGTACTGTACGCACTGTACGCACTGTAAATAATATATGCACTGTACATACAGTATGTACTGTATATACTGCATGTACTGTACATACTGTATGCACTAAACATACTGTACTTACTGTATATACCGTGTGTACTGTATGTACTGTATGTGCTGTATGTAGTGTGTACTGTACATACTGTATGTACTGTACATACTGTATGTACTGCATGTACTGTAAGTACTGTATGCACTTTACATACTGCATGTACTTCACGTACTGTACGTACTACGTGTACTGCAAGTACTGTATGTACTGTACGTACTGTCTGTACCGCATGTACTGCAAGTACTGTATGTACTGTTTGTACTGCAAGTACTGTACACACTGTACATACTGCATGTACTTAATGTACTGTATGTACTGCGTGTACTGCAAGTACTGTAATGCGCCCATGGGGGGCGATCCTGCCAATCTACTCAGACTGGCATAGATGACAGGAGCAGGAAGAAGAAGCAGGGAGGCGAGAGAAGCTTAATGATGACAAAGGAGTTGGGAGCACACTCAGCAAGAAAAGCACGAGTTAGTCAGGGAAGGAGCTCCGTGAAGCTTGGCATGGAACAAGAACGTGATGTGGCCAAAATGGAGGTCTTGGCTGGCATGAGCGGGCGCGGGAGGGAAATGGTGAACGTGAGTCGGACACGGGAACCCCTCCCGTCAAACATTGTCTTGCTCCTGGTGAGCAACCTAAAGAAAGGTCTGGCCCGCATCAGCACCTACCACAAAAAGTGGAAAGATTTGAAGCTACAGTTGATGTTGGACTGGCGGTTGGCAAGGGCGCGTCCGGCGGGGAGCAGCATGAGGTGTGATCCGATCCGAGAGCGCCCGTTAAGAAGAAGCAATATGTCGACGTCATGCTGTTTGACGTCGCGCGTGTCCAGCGAAAGGTCACTAAATGGGCCGTTCAAGTGATGAAGCGCTTTCATCAGCACTGCGCGCTCGTTAGCGGCCGGCCCAAATTAAACCGCCCGGTCCCGGCCATGCAAATGCACCCCACCGTGCAGCCGGGTGAACACACACACACACTTAAGGGTCCGTTAGCTGCAGGGATTTGCGGGAGCGTCTACGCCGTCCGACACGTGACGCGCGCTGGCGTCCCAGCCTGGCCGAGAAGCTAACAGCGCATTTGAACTCGCCTCCCGCAGCGGAACTGTCCTTTAAGACAATTAAAAAGTGAACGCCGCGTGTTGGACCACCACTTCCTCATTATCATTCTTCTCCCTCTCTCACTGGAGCCTACACCATCATCTCAGGAACACTCAACAGCGCGCTCGAGTTCGGGGGCGCTGGCAAATTCACCACTTTTTGGTCAATCATATTCTTTTCTCCAAAAAGATGGATGTGTGAATACCAGGGCTGTCAAATGATGAAAACATTTAATCGTGATTAATCACATTTTGGGCCAGTTAACTCATGATTATTCACACGGAATCACAGGTAGAACAGGTAGAATAGTAGGGTTGTAAACAGTTTGATACACAACAACATCACATTCTTTGTAGGGAGATATCCAGATCTGGAAGACCCGGGTTCAAATCTCCGTCGGGCATCTCTGTGTGGAGTTTGCATGTTCTCCCCGTGCGTGCGTGGGTTTTCTCCGGGTACTCCGCTTTCCTCCCACATTCCAAAAACATGCATGTTAGCTTCATTGGCCGCTCTAAATTGTCCATTAGAGTGTGAATGTTTGTGTGTCTGCCCTGTGATTGACTGGCGACCAGTCCAGGGTGTACCCCGCCTCTCGCCCAAAGTCAGCTGGGATAGGCTCCAGCATCCCTGCCACCCTAATGGGGCTAAGCGGTATAGAAAATGAATGAATGAATGAAAAATGGGCCATTGTTCTATTGAAAAAATAATATAGTGTTAGAAATCCTCCAGTTTTTAAATGCTTAACTTGAGCGGCTATTTGTCCAACTTTGTTGAACAGCCCTTGAACGCACCTTCCGATTCTCTCACCTCACATTTGCTCCCTAACGCGGAGACTATGCGGGAACGCATAAAGGTACGATTTCATGAGCCTATTGAGTGCTAATGCGCATCCTTGTGTGGTGCACCTCTCCGGAAGACAAAGCGGTCCGGCAGGCTCGGACTGGTGGATGGTGACAGCCTGTAAACAGGAACCCACATTTCAAGCGACCATCAGCGGAGAGACGGCTCGCATCTAAAAGACTCGGGCATGCCGAGGTACCTGCACGTGGCAATAAAAGACAATTCCAATCACAGCGACACAAAGGACTTGTTGCGAGAGGCATCTCCGATGAAGACCAATGAAAATGCTCCGTATGTGTCCATACAGGCAAACTACGGTGTGGGCCGAAGGTCAACCGGGACCGTTCACTTTGAAAGCTGTCATAAATACAGAAGAATGCAGGTCAAATGTACCCGCACGTGTACCACTGGTAAAAAACATCATTGCTGACATGTTGACGTCTTTATGCTTCACCAATAATGTCTTTTCCCCAGCCGCCCTCGAACGCCCCACACTTGATGCTGGGTTAGCTATACATTTTATTCCCAATAGCGCTGTGGGGCCTATTTAGGGATTACACCTGGAGTCTCTGTTGAGTGAACAACGGCAATTGAAGAGAGGGGGGGAAAAACTGAAGCTGATTCCAATCTAAAATTTACAACAGTTGCTTTTATTGCGAGTGTTGATCCAAAAACAGGAGGAGACGGTGAAGCTAGCAGGAGGTTTGGAGGGGAAGGAGCGAGCCGTAAAATCCTTTACTGTACATGCTGAGCAATATTATGGCACTCTGCTTTGTCCACCGAGGGTGGCAATGCTTTGGTACATTAGGTACATTAAAATACGCAAAACTATCCGATCATTTTATGATACAAAATGAGCGGCCGCCTCTAAATGGGCCGCACTTGGGGCAGTACGCAATAATAAACCTGAGCTACACCTTCTTCTTCTTCTTGTGTTGGCCTCCTGACCTCACAGACCCACAACGCTGCACACAAGCCTGCGTCACGCTGCCTCGCTTCTTCTTCCACTTGTATGGTACATTAGGAAAGATCAGTCATGTGACAGTGGCGTGAGCGCATGGCTTCCCCCAGACTGGGGCGAGGCAGGACGAGAAAGGATGGCGAGGTTGCACGTGGGCCATCCTTTCGTCGCTTCGCTTGGGTCGGGTTTCTTCCTCCCACCACAGCAATCTGGGGAGTGAAATTGGAGCAGGGAAGCCAAAATGGAGGAAGCCAAGGTCGTGGGCCGCCTTATCATTACGTGAAAGCGCCGCTGTCAGCAAGAGGCCACTCCGGCGGGGAGCAACGGAGGCCAAGTCACATGACTGCCGGTCCAGCTACCGCCCCGCAAGCTCCCAGGTGGAACGCCGTGCTACTGTTCCAGGGACAAACCGGGGCCGTGACGAGGAGGCCGACGTGTGCCGCCGACGTTCTAGCATCCTTTCCTGCCACGCAAGCGTAAGAGCAAGCGAGGACAAAAGATGGCCGCCATGACGATGCTGCTGCGGTGTATTCGTTTATTTGAGTGTCAAGTTTCCTTGATTTATTCGTTAAAAACTTTTACTTGACTCATTCATAGAAAAGCTCTTTATTTGAACTCTTTATGTAATAAGCGATTAAAAAAGCTATCCCTTAATTTGATTTGTGTTTGTTTATGTAATCTGTCTTTTTTTAAGCAATTTAGTTATTTTATTTTTCATTTATCCATTACTGTATGTTTTTTTTATTCTTTTATTTGCGTGAGCATTTGAGCGTGATGTTTTTACATTTAAGTATTTATTCTTTTGTTTATTTCTGTAATCATTTTAAGCCTTTATTTTGCCAAAAGAGCATTTATTTTTTTTAAAAGAAGCTAATCATTTCAAACTATTTTTTGTTTGTTTGTTGATTTCTTTTTAAAAAACTCAAAAGAAGCTAAAGATTTTGTTTATTTGTGTAATGATGTAAAGCCTTGATTTATTTGGAAATTAATCATTTAATGAGGCAATTTACTTAAAAAGTGCACGAATTCAAAAGGCAAAGCAAGGAAGGAACCAAGTTAGATGTTTCCAGGGGGAGGAGGAGGAACGGAGCGGACTAAAGTGTGATCCTCCCCGGCGGGAGCAAGGATTGGGGGCCTGTCAGCACGGTTGCTCGGCAAAGCGGAGGCTACATTAGCTCGCGCGGGGTCTCCTCTGCAGTGCGGCGCGCACGTGGCAGCGCCGACGATGACATCAGGCCACGGCGGCGGCGTCCCGGCTGACACGGCTGGCCGGATGCCAACCGCGCTCTCCGCCCCCGCCGCCAGCCCCGAGTTACTTACCCGCTCAATAACGACCCGGGGGCCGCACGGGGGAAAAAAACGAGCGTCGGTCACGGTGAGGCTGAAAGAACGCGAGCCATAATGGCGGCACGTTTCACACCAAAAGCGCCGGTGTCGTTAAATCAATAAGTCATTAGCTTTAATGGGATAAGCACTTTGGAAACTAATTGAAAACAGCTCCATTTGCTCCGCGCCGCCTTCCCTGCAAACAATAGCGACGCCGCTGCGCAAAAACAACAAAAACAGCAAATGCTCAAAACAAGATGGAGGCCAGGAAGTCATAAAAGCGCCGCCTTCGCCAAAGTCCATCCCTGCGGATTTTTAGCCGCCACAGACACAGCAGCGTGGCGTCAACAAACGTATTGATTTATATTAAGGCAAATGACGCCACATTCAATCCCAATCAAAGCCTGCGTGGCACGCCGCCAGCCGCCCTGTTGCCGGGTGAAAGAGTCGCTACTAAACCTTCAACAAATGGAATGTGCCAATAGAAAGCTTGGCAAGGCCGCCCAATCACACGTGGAAGTGGACGCCGCACCGCTTCCTATTGTTTTACAACGCACATGCAGCAACCGTCTTTGTAACGCCCCAAAGATACAACCGTCTTTGTAACGCCTCAAAGATACAACGTCTTTGTAACGCCTCAAAGATACACCGTCTTTGTAACGCCTCAAATATACAACCGTCTTTGTAACGCCTCAAAGATACACCGCTTTTGTAACGCCTCAATTATACAACCGTCTTTGTAACGCCTCAAAGATACACCGTCTTTGTAACGCCTCAAAGATACACCGTCTTTGTAACGCCTCAAAGATACAACCGTCTTTGTAACGCCTCAAAGATACACCGCTTTTGTAACGCCTCAATTATACAACCGTCTTTGTAACGCCTCAAAGATACACCGTCTTTGTAACGCCTCAAAGATACACCGTCTTTGTAACGCCTCAAAGATACAACCGTCTTTGTAACGCCTCAAAGATACACCGCTTTTGTAACGCCTCAATTATACAACCGTCTTTGTAACGCCTCAAAGATACACCGTCTTTGTAACGCCTCAAAGATACACCGTCTTTGTAACGCCTCAAAGATACAACCGTCTTTGTAACGCCTCAAAGATACACCGCTTTTGTAACGCCTCAATTATACAACCGTCTTTGTAACGCCTCAAAGATACACCGTCTTTGTAACGCCTCAAAGATACACCGTCTTTGTAACGCCTCAAAGATACAACCGTCTTTGTAACGCCTCAAATATACAACCGTCTTTGTAACGCCTCAAATATACAACCGTCTTTGTAAGGCCTCAAAGATACACCGTCTTTGTGACGCCTCAAAGATACGCCGTCTTTGTAACGCCTCAAAGATACACCGCTTTTGTAACGCCTCAAATATACAACCGTCTTTGTAACGCCTCAAAGATACGCCGTCTTTGTAACGCCTCAAATATACAACCGTCTTTGTAACGCCTCAAAGATACACCGTCTTTGTAACGCCTCAAATATACAACCGTCTTTGTAACGCCTCAAAGATACGCCGTCTTTGTAACGCCTCAAATATACAACCGTCTTTGTAACGCCTCAAAGATACACCGTCTTTGTAACGCCTCAAATATACAACCGTCTTTGTAACGCCTCAAAGATACGCCGTCTTTGTAACGCCGCCCATAGCCAGCGAGAACATGAAGCAGCTTTTGTTGCCAATGGCAGCATTGAGCTAATAATAATATAAAATAATAATATACTAAAGAATAAATTGGTATAATAATTAAAAATAAACAAACCGAAAATAAATAATAGAAAATACTACAAAGTAAGGATTATATATGTGAGATAAAATTTATATAAGTGAAATAGTTAAAAATAGTTGAAACACATGATTTAATATGATTATTAATATTAGCTGAGATAGATAATAACAGTTTATCATTTGAAGTTAGTTATTTGATTGCAGAGATTTGAAAGTTATTTTTTAGGCATAATAAAAGACAAGAGGATTTGGCGCCATAATGTCTGTGAATGCATCGTGCTGCTTCTTCACAGGGAGAAGAAGAAGACGTAGCAGCAAGAGGGGATCAGTCTTGCTATAGTTAGCCTGTATTTGCACCCCTCTTTGGGTTCTGTTTTTCAAAACCCGGCTCTCTGGCCTTATTGGGCGCTTTTGGGGACTAACAGAAGAGGCCGCGTCGCTCTTCTCGACGAGCAGCGGGTCCCCTTCGAGTGCAGTCACTCACAGGCAGCTTCGTCTCGCATTTGTTTTGCTCACCCACGGCATCCATAAAAACGGCGTGCACATGCGTGACACCATCAAGCCTCCCGCCAATCAGACACGGACGTTTAGCTCATCCGAGCCTCTCACGCCCGCAGACCTTCATGAACCTCAACGAGGTTAGCAGTGGACAGGCTGACAGTCCAACGCTGAAGATTAGCAAACAGGCAAGAGAGTGTGCAGAAGAGTCTGGAGAAGCCCAAAGTCCTCCAGGAAAGTGCTGGCATGCGTGCACGGACGCTTCGGAGGAAGAACACGCCTAGACTTCCAGACAACAAGGTAACGTGAGCTAGCTGCGAGATCTTCCGCGGCAAAGCCAAAGCTAGCGGGGCGCGGGGGCAGCACACTTGCTCTATCCTTGAAGGAGGCGCTGGGCCCAAATTGGCCGTGCGAGTGGCTAATGTGCGTAATGGAATTGAGCGTTGCCCGCGTCGGGGCGTCCGTGCGAAGCAAATAAATCATTGAATGCAAATCCCGGCATCGCGCCGCCTGCCAATTAAGCTAACCCGTTTTAGCTGTAAGTGATTCCATTACATTAGCGCGCCGTAGCTCTGACTGCATTAGCGGGGGTTTAATCAGTCGCTAATCCAATTAGCGCGGCAGACAGACGGAGGTAAGCGCCTTGCTAGCTAGCTCACCTGAAGTCGGGGGCACGGGAGCTCGCAGCTAGCATAACGCGGCACCCCAGCGTGCTGAGCTCCTCCCACAGGTTCACGTCACGGAATGCAGACTGTAGCCAATTTGGTTCTGGTTTCCGTTTTTGTCGGGCGTGTCCCCAGCGCCCCCCAACGGGCTAAGTGCTAACACGCCACTCTTTGCAAGCTAGCGTTTACCCCGCAGAGCAAAGACGAGCCCGGAAGAGACGATCCACGCTCGTCCCGGGCGGCTGCAGCTTTAAGAAGTCCTTTCTTCCTCCCCAGAAGAAGAGAAGAGGGGAGGGGCCGCGGGGGCGGACTTATCATCCGGCGTTGGCGCCGGATGTGCAAAGTTCATCCTTTCGGCCTAATTACCTAACGCTGCCTCCGTCAGCTAGCGCCAGCCAGGCCGCCAACAAAGAGATTTCCTCTTCTCGTGAGGGAACCTCAACTTGGGTTTGCTGGCAGGCTTCGCCTTGGCGGTGATGTCACTGCTGGACTCCGCCCACCCTCATGAATTATGGCGCTTAGAAGTCATTGCTAGCCGGGCTGGCTGGAACGGGAAAATCAATGGGGATCGTCTCAATTCCTCCGGCCAGCGCGGGATTGATTGCCGGCCTAAAGTGAGTAAACAGGACTGTCCGTTTAGGGGCTCTGGTCCCTTCATCATCACCTCCCTCAAAGGCCGGGACCTCACCTTTCACCTGTTCCAAGACAGCGCTTATGACAGCGAGACGTCAACACGACAAGGCGGGAGAAGCCAGCGTTTCGGGCCTGACGACGCCCTGGAGTGGTTCCCACAGGACTGCAATCTATTCGCGGGAGACGATGGTGGGGAAATTTGCATATCTGGCCATGATGCTCTCCTCGCGTTGGCGTCGCAATAGGACCAGAATCTAGGGGCGTATACAATATTCATATTTGTATCCCATTTTTTGACGTCATTCTTCATTTATGCAGTTAACAAAGGAAAAGGAAATCCCGACACCAAACAGTTGACAAGACATAGAAATACTACATACAAATAACAATAAAAAGAATAAAAATGCTAATAATAACAATGATGAATACATATTTGAAAGCCTTTTTAAAGTGGCTAACACTGATCCCTCCTGCTACGTCTTCTTCTGCCCCCTATCCCTTTACATTCCTGGTGTTCATTGTTTACACTACGTTGCACAGGGACTCAAGATGGCCGCTAGCTAGTGTGATACCAAGCTAAGCAGTCAGCCTCAAATGTATTTTTTCCAACCTTAAGAAGCCAAAAACTTACCACTTCCACATGGGATGGGAGGACAGGTCTTTTTACGGCACCACAAATGAATGAATGCGTGGAAACGACTCGGACCTTTGAAGCGACCGGTGCATTTCACACAGAAACGGGGGTGTATTTCTGTAGGACTTTCGGTTCAGTACGGAGGCGACATGGTAGACGTGAGGGCCCCGCCCACGTGACAACACTCCTGAGATTGTATTTATATATATGAATAAATATAATTGCATCCACACTGTGCTGGACGAGTACACAGTTGCATCCAGACGGGAACGGATCACGGAGGGAAGGATGTAATACACAAAGCACACCTCCGTGTGGCGCTGCACACACGCAGATGGAACCATGTGACACCAAACCTCAGAAGAAGAAAGCGCAGAAATCCGTCATCTTCTGCTTTCCAAAGCTCGTCTTGATTTACGACAAAGTGGAATTTCTTCTACCGGTCAAGGAGAATAAGAAAATGTCGACCGGGGTGAATATTTATTCTGGTCACATGACAGCACCGGGTTGCCAGTGACCACATGGTTTCCGTAAAACTCCAAAACGACAAGCCGGGGTCACATTTTCCAACAGAATAGCGTTTAAAAAATACGGAAAATGATTTTCCGTGTGGACAGGGATGGACGGGAAGCGTCCACCTGCAATCATTCCGTCTCGGCAAGAAAAGCTCAGCACTAGTCTTTCTCGCTGACCCACAAAGAAGCAGAACCACCACCTTAACCCCCGGGGACCGAGACGATGGGGTACCGAGACCCCACCCCGGTTTTGGTATCCAGACCGTGTACTCTCAACAACCTGACAGACCTGGCCCCAAACATGGAGGTGGTCTGAGCCCCGACCTGCATGAACCCGCACCTCCTCCTGGAAGCATGTTGGACCCCACGGGGATAGAAAAGGGGGTGTTAGGGGTGCTCGCTTAGCCAGCGTGGGTGGAGGGAACGGGATTGGGGGGGGCTCAGCCTCGGGAAGCATAATATGAATTACAATGGCGGGGCGGATGACTGGTGTGAGCAGTCATCACCATATCACCGTCACACACACTCCCAACTCCCCCATCTGGATCTCCAGAGTCTGATTGAAGAGGCTCTTCTCTCCTCCTCACCGCTTTGATTTACTTGGGCTATCTGTGGGAATTGGCCTGGAAGCTTCCTTATTAAGAGGAGAACGTCTGAAGGCTTCCACTGACTGATTGGCCCATTCGAGGCGAGGCATGCGAGCATGAACCCAACACACACACACGTGCATGCAAACAGACACTGGTGGTTTATGCATGCGGGCCAGCAGCAGTCGCACGCTTCCCGCCGGCCGGTTCAGCCCAGTAAAGCGCTCGGATTGTGAGGAAAAAGGCCCTTAAATGGCTCCCCCGGCGGACGCTCCCGCACATCCGGTGTACCCATTTGTGAACCCGAGGCGGCAGCCTGACAGTAATGTAAGCTTCCTTGCATGGCGCTCGCAGCCTCGCAGGACCACGCTTACAGGTAAACCACCGGAGTCCGGCTGGCGGGCAATGAAAGCAAGCCTTTCTGCTGGGCCGCCAAGTGCACTGCCAGGGTACTTCGAGGGCCGGGAGTTGTAAGAAAACAAAAAAACAGCTGTTTGGGTACCCAGCATGCCTTGCGGTCACCACGTCAACTACACGCAGGGTGTTTTTTGTTTGAGCTGGGTCATTGTCACCCACATAGAAACTTCCGTGTTTGTTTCGTAGCACGAGTAAGAAGTTCTTTGCTGTCAGGATAGCAGATTGAAGACCGCCTGCTGCAGGAACCGGACAACCGCATGGTCCTTATTTGGTTGGCCATTTTTGGCGTACCAAATCCTGCCATTTTATGGGGGGATTCGTGGAGACCACGAAGATCTCAACACGCATGGACGGCGTGCAAAATATCTGCGCATTCATTGGCCGCACAAATTGCGAACTTATCTCGAGACAGTCCAGGAAAACAAAACCAGCGGAGATTTTAAGGTTTCTTACGGAAAAAATATTGGAAAAAAACGTGCACATTATTCAGTTCATTTTCATTCTTGTTTTAAAAACGTGTCTGGCGTTCAACAGAAATGTGAACGTAACAAATTCATCATTTTCCATAATCGCCATGTGCATGCCCGCCTTCAAACAGGCAGGGAGAGGGTTCACTCTGTGCATTGGTCTCAGCACCGTGGCCACGAGCACCGGCACAAAAGACCGCAGACCGGCTGCAGACCGGCTGCAGAAGGCCACCTAAGCTTACGGAAGCTCAAGTGTCACGGCGCCATCGACTGGACGGAGTCGGGATGACGAGCCTTGAAGGTATCGTGTGCTTGTGAGTGAAGGTGAGCAGATGGCGCCAAAAAAAAAGCCCCCACAAACAAAAAGTTTGTGGCGCGCCGCCACAGATAAATGAATGCGCGGGAAACCCTTGCTTCCCGCTCCCTCGCCAGCCTCCTGAGCACGTCACATGACCTCCCCGATGACCCCCATTTGCCGCATCCTAACAGGCCATCTGTTTCTCCTCCTCGCCGCGGGCCAATCGCTCGCCGGTTATTGGAGACACAATACGGATGGCGGGCGTGATTGTGTTTCCCGCCCTGCTAAGGAAGCAGCGGATGGGTGAATAAAACATCGGGAGCGCCTCAAACGTGACGGCGCGAGCGACTAATGGAATGAGGGGGACATATCGGGAGCGGCGAGAGCGCCAACACGCTTGCCGCACGCCTCTGACGCCGCCGCGGCGCTTTGTGGGGACGAGCACGAATCATCCATCTCCTGTGTTTTTATTTCTATAAAGATTAGCCTTCGTCTTAATCAGTTCTGTGAAGGATTTCCCCAGTCCGGCTAAATCCCATCCGTGCACATCCCGACGAATATTTACATTGTTTTGTTCGGCGGATCCCACCCAATTAACACCCATGACACTTTCCTCCTAAGGCGTCGGGATTAACGAGCCGCCTCCGTGGGGGTTCACTTCTAGCGCCGCAATCGTCACCTGAGTCACGCTGCCCATCACCCTGCCACCTAGACGCGCGCCAGTCAGGAACGAGTCCTTCCGAAATCGCAGCCTGCAGCACCATCGCAAATATTTTTAAGAGCAGTACACCTAAATACGGAAAACATCTAATCTAGCGGGATGGGAATAAAAACATCATTTTAGCATTTTATCCATTTTCTATGCCGCTTATCCTCATTCGGGTGGCGGGGATGCTGGAGCCTATCCCAGTGGACTTTGGGCAGGAGGCGGGGTACACCCCGGACTGGTCGCCAGCCAATCGCAGGGCAGACAAACAAACATTCCCACTCTAATGGACAATTTAGAGCGGCCAATGAAGCTAACATGCGTGTTGTTGGAATGTGGGAGGGAAGCGGAGTACCCGGAGAAAACCCCCACACGCACGGGGAGAACATGCAAACTCCACACAGAGATGCCCAACGGAGATTCCGACCCTGAACCTCCTGACTGTGAGGCCAACGTGCTACCCACTCGACCACCGTGCGGCCCCGTTTTAGCAGCCCAACAGTGAAATGTTAAAAAAGGAGAAAGGTGTTCAACTACAACATATATGATATACAATATTGATATTATGGGAATATGATCACAATCTTCCGTGAAGTCTGGAAATCAAAATGTTTTAAATATGACGACAAATGTACAAGAATAAACTCATAATGTCATATTATTATATTATACCACAAAAATGGTGTCCAGTTAGAAGACAACGATCTCCATTTGAAGGCATTTTAGATGAACACCAAAAACCTCTCCATATGTTTTCCTCCCCAATCAAAGTACGGCGTTCTTCTGAACAACGTCTGAAGGAGCCGTGTTCCTCAGGCTTCCAAAGAGAAATGATGTTCCACAAGTGCTGCTTCCATCCTTAAATATGGCCACCCGATCCTCTCCTGGTTTTTCACACAATTGATCCCTGATTGGATGCCGGACTGCAATTTTTTCTGCGCCCCTTTCACCTAATTGGCCAGATTGGACGGCCTTAAGAGCGTGCGTATCATGAATGCCGGCTCTTGTTTGCCTTCTGAGAATCTACTGCATGTGTGGCCCTCGCTGGGAATAGTGCAGCAACACGTCAGGCTGCGCTGAAATTCCAGTTTCTGTGCATGCAGTCTGGGACGGGCGATGCGACCGAATGGGATCCCCGACCCACAACGGGTTGTGGGTGTGTGCGCTTGGAGGGAGCGGCGTTCCCCATCAGCGCTGTGAAGAAGCGCGGCCGCCACCGCTGTGAACTTCACACCTGAGGGCTTTGTTCTCCTGAGGAGGAGAGCGAGCTGACTGATGAGCAGGCGACAAACTAAGTAGATCAGGATGACGAAGAGCCGGAGATGCCATCGAGGTGCGCTTAAGGAAGACGGCGTCTGGATCCATGATGATAAAGAGCGTCAGCGTCGCCGTGCAGATGAATGCTCATCATCACACACGCTGCTAAGCAACAAAAGTCTCCGTCGCAACTGGCGCGCTTGCCTACTCACGCCTTCTGAGTGCATTCACACCGAGGAGTTGCGACACTTCCGTGCTTCCAGACCCGAAACTTTCCTGCATGCTCCGGCCGTTACGGCCCTCAGTGGTTTTACTGGTGGTGGCCAACACAGGAAGACCGAAAGAAAGAAGACGCACGGCGACGACGGGAAAATATAAACTATATGACAATCCACGCGTTTCATTACTACTAACTACACTCTTAGTTTGGGTGTAGAGTGAAGAGACTGCACGACTAACAAGGGTCTCACTCCGTTCAGCCATTGTTGTATGAAACAAACCCACCAAGCTCTTGAAAGCAATGCACAGAGTGAACCCCATGTGTAGCATTAGCCTGTCTGGAGGCGAGCGGGACGAGGAAAACAGACACCCACGCATGTGGCAGTACACTGTAGCTAACATTAGCCTTCCTGATGTCATCTTCCGTGCCGCCGCTGCTCACCACCTGAACCTGAGGAGGGGGTGGAATGTGGGCACCCCCGATAAAATCTCCGGGCCCCCCCCTTTGTGCCTCCCCGGCCGGCTGGCTGCGTCTCGCTCAGGCGGAGTGCATAAATCCGCACTTCTTGACACTTGCAATCAACAAGGGCCGAAGCGAAGCGTGCGTAATGGCCGCTTAAGACGGGGGCGTAGGGGAGCGCCACAATTTACAGCAACAATTATAGCCCCCGTGCACGGAGATGCCCGGGGGCGGAAGGCAGATCAGTAAAGGGGTGGGGGGGTTGCGGTACAGGTACGCCCCCCCCGCCCCGCCCACTCAGGCTTCCGGTCGGCCATACATTCTATACGTCGGGGAATCCGATGAAGTCCTTGGGGAATTCCGGAGCAATGCGGCGGGAGATGAATGGTGACATGTGAGGGGGGGGATACAAGGAGCAACCTTCTCAGCGGATGCTAACGCTACCTGCCGCTTCCTTTCAGGGCATCAGCAAAACGTCCCTCAAAGCGAAATAATGACAGCATATTTCAACAGGTCTCATGTTTGCCTTACCTGCGCCGCCCACCCTCGCAGACCCGCGGACCAACCCTTGCAAACCCGCGCCGCCCACCCTCGCAGACCCGCGGACCAACCCTTGCAAACCCGCGCCGCCCACCCTTGCAGACCAGCAGACCAACCCGCGCAGACCCGGGCCGCCCACCCTCGCAGACCCATGCCGCCCATCACCGCAGATCCGCGCTGCCCACCCTAGCAGACCGGCGCACCAACCCTTGCAGACCCGCGCACCAACCCTCGCAGACCCGCGCCGCCAACCCTTGCAGACCTGCGCACCAACCCTCGCCACCAACCCTCGCAGACCCGCGCACCAACCCTCGCAGACCCGCGCCGCCCACCCTAGCAGACCGGCGCACCAACCCTCGCAGACCCGCGCACCAACCCTCGCAGACCCGCGCCGCCCATCCTCGCAGACCCGCGCCGCACGCCGTCGGACGCGAGGCCCCGCCGGCTCCTCGACACGTCGTTTTAATCAACACGCGACCTTTTAAAAAGCTATTAGGACAAACACATCGGGCCGGCAGGGCCTCCCGGATGTGACCTGGTCGCGCGGCGTCACACAGGAAGTCCGGCCAGCCCACGCGGACATGCTGATGAGCGGACTTCCCTCCTCTGCGGCTCTGATTGCAATTTGAGGTGAAGTGAAATCAAATCGCTGGTAATTAGCTTTCAATGAGCACATTCATTTACTTTCATTGAGAGCTGAAACAATATCAGCGCTCAATTTCAACCCCCCCCCTCCCGCTAATTCAATTACTGGACTCAAAGGTGCGTGCGTGGGCGTGCGTGTGTGTGCGTGAGTAAAGTGTTGGCCATTAGCTCTTTCGTCAGGATTCACGGAAAACAAAGTTAGGAGAACTTCGCGGGGGGGAAGGGAACGTGTAATTAGACATGAAAAATACTCCCAATAATCAAATCCCATTTTGTACGCCGGCTTTGAAATGAGATTTAGTCACTTCATATTCTCGCGCACGTGTGTGTGTGTGTGTTTGATTCTACAACGTGTTGCCGGAACACGGGTCCCCAGAGAGGGGCTGGGAATCTAATTAAGCAAGATCAATATTACTGGGAATTTTCTCTGTCTTTGCAGCAGCGCCGCTACTTGTGTCTCATTTGCCTGGCGCTCCAAAGCTCAGACGGCTTTTTCTCGCCGCGGTTAGAAGGTCGCTCAGCGGCTCAACACGCAGCCGGGAAGGCGCTAAATATCGGCCCGCTTGATGACTAATTCATGGAACATGTTAATGTTAATGTTTAATAAGCCGAGCCTTTGACGGAACTTCATCAGTTGACTCCTTGCAACGTTTGAGCGGCTGCAGACGCGCGCACGTGCATGCACGCACCCCGAAATAGTCCAGGAAAGGATCAATCAGGAGCTGTCATGTGATGGGTTCCCGTGCCGGGGTTTGGATGACATTTTCAGGAATTCTGGGAAAAAGAACTGATGATGATCCGGAAGAGAGGTAGAGAGTCCACTTCCTGTCAACATGGAATTGATTGATTGATCTGTCTAATTGAATGAGTCAAAGGTCACAGGTGTGAGGTCATCGTCGTGCGTCGCCAATACTAGCGGAATTCATAATTACATAATTACTTCATAATTACTCATAGTAATAATTCATGAACTTATTTAAGAATGATTAATAATTACTTCATAATTACTCATAGTAATAATTCATGAACTTATTTAAGAATGATTAATAATTACTTCATAATTACTTAAAGTAATAATTCATGAACTTATTCAAGAATGAATAATAATTACTTCATAATTACTTAAAGTAATAATTCATGAACTTATTTAAAATGATGAATAATTACTTCATAATTACTCTAATATTTCATGAACTTATTTAAGAATGATGAATAATTACTTCATAATTACTCTAAGTAATATTTCATGAACTTATTTAAGAATGATTAATAATTACTTCATAATTACTTCATAATTACTCATAGTAATCGTTCATGAACTTATTTAAGAATGATTAATAATTACTTCATAATTACCATAGTTACTCAAAGTAATAATTCATGAACTTATTTAGGAATGATTAATAATTACTTCATAACTACCATAATTACCTAAAGTAATCGTTCATGAACTTATTCATGAATGATTAATAATTACTTCATAATTACTTGAAGTAATCATTCATGAACTTATTCAAGAATGATTAATAAATACTTCATAACTACCATAATTACTCAAAGTAATAAATTATGAACTTATTTAAGAATGATTAATAATTACTTCATAACTACCATAATTACCTAAAGTAATCGTTCATGAACTTATTCAAGAATGATTAATAATTACTTCATAATTACTTAAAGTAATAATTCATGAACTTATTCAAGAATGAATAATAATTACTTCATAATTACTTAAAGTAATAATTCATGAACTTATTTAAAATGATGAATAATTACTTCATAATTACTCTAATATTTCATGAACTTATTTAAGAATGATGAATAATTACTTCATAATTACTCTAAGTAATATTTCATGAACTTATTTAAGAATGATTAATAATTACTTCATAATTACTTCATAATTACTCATAGTAATCGTTCATGAACTTATTTAAGAATGATTAATAATTACTTCATAATTACCATAGTTACTCAAAGTAATAATTCATGAACTTATTTAGGAATGATTAATAATTACTTCATAACTACCATAATTACCTAAAGTAATCGTTCATGAACTTATTCATGAATGATTAATAATTACTTCATAATTACTTGAAGTAATCATTCATGAACTTATTCAAGAATGATTAATAAATACTTCATAACTACCATAATTACTCAAAGTAATAAATTATGAACTTATTTAAGAATGATTAATAATTACTTCATAACTACCATAATTACCTAAAGTAATCGTTCATGAACTTATTCAAGAATGATTAATAATTACTTCATAATTACTTAAAGTAATAATTCATGAACTTATTCAAGAATGAATAATAATTACTTCATAATTACTTAAAGTAATAATTCATGAACTTATTTAAAATGATGAATAATTACTTCATAATTACTCTAATATTTCATGAACTTATTTAAGAATGATGAATAATTACTTCATAATTACTCTAAGTAATATTTCATGAACTTATTTAAGAATGATTAATAATTACTTCATAATTACTTCATAATTACTCATAGTAATCGTTCATGAACTTATTTAAGAATGATTAATAATTACTTCATAATTACCATAGTTACTCAAAGTAATAATTCATGAACTTATTTAGGAATGATTAATAATTACTTCATAACTACCATAATTACCTAAAGTAATCGTTCATGAACTTATTCATGAATGATTAATAATTACTTCATAATTACTTGAAGTAATCATTCATGAACTTATTCAAGAATGATTAATAAATACTTCATAACTACCATAATTACTCAAAGTAATAAATTATGAACTTATTTAAGAATGATTAATAATTACTTCATAGTTACTCAAAGTAATCATTCATGAACTTATTTAAGAATGATTAATAATTACCATAATTACCTAAAGTAATAATTCATGAAGTTATTCATGAATGATGAATAATGAGTTCATAATTTAAACGTAAACTTAAAGTAGTCATTGTTGAACGTAGTACGCCAGTACTACTACGGCGTCGCGTGGTTATGACATCACGTGGTTAGCAACAAGATGGCGCTGTTAAAAACAATCTATTTTGAATTTGTGAAATACAAATTTCTTCTGAATTAAGAATAAAAGTCACGATTAATCATTCCCGAACTTCCGGCGCTTTTAAGACAAAGAAACCAAGTCTTGTAATTCCGACACTCTCATGAGGTGCTGGGCTTTCTGGAAGGGATGAATTGGATTTCCATGATTTCTTATGGGAGAACTGGATTCGGCGTTCGGGTTAGAGCGGGACCCCCGGGAAGGAATGAGAGATGGGTGGCCGGGTACCATGCAGGCGTAGGCGTTGGGCCACTCAATGTTTGTCTTTCAGGCTGACGGGTTGCTTCCGTGGAATCCACGTGGGATTCTTCCCCCTCCCCAGATGTCCGCAACACGGCACGGCTCGCTAGGAGACCATTCCGATTAGAATCGCGGATGAGACCTAAAAGTGATGACGGGACGAGCAGAGCCCGCGCGGGGAAAAAGTAAAAGTGCCGACTCAGGAAGTGAGATGAAGATCCCTCAGCCAAATGTCGCACGTTGAGGCGGTTCCTCTCGCTGCGCCTCAGATTAATTAGGACAATAACGTCTGCAGTCAGCGCCTCGTAAATCAGCCCGACTTCAAATAATGCAGTAAAATAGGATTCCATATGTGCAGGAGTCAGAACACCTCCTTCCGCTTTTATGAAGTGACTGCAGCTGGAGAGCCACTCGGACGGGTCGGAGCAGAAGTGTGAGGCGGGGGCCTCGGCGGCGCCCCGGGAGCATAAATCCAGCGACACCTGAGGGCGGCGGGCCGTCCATCAGCCGGACAAGTTCGGGTCTCCCGCGTCCCGACTGTACACAAATCCTGGCTGTCATAAATCTGCACGGGCACAGCGGGACCGGACCTCCATCAAGTCTGCCGGTGCGGGCTGACGTGACCCCGCCCCAAGCACCCACACGCGGCAGCATCATATTAACCCCGCCCCTCCCACCGCGCCTGTTTATTGACGTGGCCCCAAAGGCAAAGCACAGGTCATTATGGGATGGCGGCGTTCCCACCCACCTGTTTCCTCCACACCACCCCCCTCTGAGCTGACGGATAAATGATGACCACCTTGGAGATCCACGGCGCACCAGACCCGTGGCTGCGTGCTTGGGCCCGCTTCCCACCTGGAACGGGGCGGCGCACCAAAGACGTGTTTGGAAATGTTTTGTCGTTGGATTTGATTTGACTAATATTAGTTACACGGTATCGCCCGGGCCCACATCCTCCAGTGGTGCCGAGGAAGTGTGGCGTGTCCCGATGCGGGCCGGTTTGCGTGGTTGAAAGGACTCCTCGTTTGACGGCAAGTCTCCGTCACGTCGGGCGTCGGCTGCGAGAGCTTTCCTCGTTGTCTAGCGGGGGAGAATAATCCCGACAAAGACGACATGTTTGCTGTCAGCTTTGCCGGAAGCCGCCATATTGTCAGGGGACAACAAACGCCGTGTGTGTGTGTGTGTACTGTACTCACGTCTGACACGTGGCGGCATTACGGCGGGCTTGCAAAGCAGCCTGTTTGGAATTCCGGGCGTCGTCGTGCATAAAACTCCCGCCGATTGGGAGCGCGAGCGGGAACGCCGCGGCGCCTCACAAACCTTCACGTTGTTAGTTTTAGCAGCCAGACTCTTTACTGACGGACATCATTTACTCCTCGCGTTTTCCGCACACCCACTTTGTTAAAGCGCACGTAAAACGGCAGGCCAGACGGACGGAAAGTGATTAGTCATCAATTTAACGTTGATGAGATTCCCGACACCTCGTTTCATAGCGCAGGGAAAGATAAAAAGCAGCGATGTGTTCCCCCCCCCGCGGGCTCATCCTCCCCAGGGGATCTTTGACTAGCCGCTCGCGTGAACGCCATCGTCCGAATATTATTTACAGCCCGGCATTCCCTGGGAGAAGACGGGGCGGAGCCGAAAATGACAATTCACGACATGATTTTAGTCAGCATATTTGGAATGGAGGCCGCACGGTGGCTGAATGGTTAGCACATTGGCCACACAGTCAGGAGATCTGGAAGACCTGGGTTCAAATCTCCGTTGGGCATCTCTGTGTGGAGTTTGCATGTTCTCCCCGTGCGTGTGTGGGTTTTCTCCGGGTACTCCGCTTTCCTCCCACATTCCAAAAACATGCATGTTAGCTTCATTGGCCGCTCTAAATTGTCCATTAGAGTGTGCATGGTTGTTTGTTTATATGTGCCCTGCGATTGACTGGCGACCAGTCCAGGGTGTACCCCGCCTCTCGCCCAAAGCCAGCTGGGATAGGCTCCAGCATCCCCGTGACCCTAATGAGGATAAGCGGCATAGAAAATGGATGGATGGATGGATATTTGGAATGGTGAGAAATAACGGCCATGCGTTTAAAACATCCCATGAATGATGCAAAACTATAACATTCAACACAGTATGACTGCTAGCACACCTAAAAGCCTTTTTGCTTGTAGCTGCAGCTCCATCCAGGAGACCCGAGGAAAAAACAACAACTAGTGCGGTACGACCCAATTGTTGTCACAAACAAAGTTCCGCAAGGCATGCTGGGTACACCCGCGGTGTCCGTCTTCTCATAGCTTCATGTTCTGCTGTTAGATTAAAAAAAAAAGAGCAATTCAAAAACACCCACCGGGGGTTTTTGAGAATCTGCACTCTGACTGGAGCGTTGCGTCATCGCCAACTACGCGCATTCGATGATGACATCATCTAGTGCACCCCCCTGTTATTTTTAGAAGCCCACAGCACACAGGACACACCTCAAGTCATTCTACAAGACCAAAAACTGTAATCTACCAAGAAAAGGATGTCAGTTTATGAAAATGACATTATATTATGATAAAAAATCTCATCTTATTAGCATACAGTTGAAAGAATACACAAGCAAAATAACAATTGGCAAGGAAAGAAGTTATGTCAGGGAACATTCGGGAAAAGAGCAAAGAGTGAAGTTGATTTCAACACTTGGAGGACAACGCTGAGATGCAATGTACGGTACAACTTCTTAGCATCCTTTCATTCTTCTTCTGGGGCCCTGGCGGTCCAAATGGACCCAACGAAACAACATACATCAAGTGAATAAGCTCAATGCTCTTGTTGCGCGGTTAAAACCGGATTAAAAACGTCAGACAATGTTGCACGAAGGAAAAAGCTCACTTGTTACCCGTCCACGCGCAAACGGACCTTCTTCAAATGAGCTGCGGTTAGCTCACCTTTAACAACAGCGCCACCCAGCGCCCCCGGTGGCCACGCCCGGTGTTGCGGCAGCAGATGAAGCCTTCCTCTCCCACCCCCGCCGTGAGAAAGTGTCTTTGCCGCCATTAACAAACTCTTGAGCGAGCACTTGTGTGCATTCAGCATATTTGGGCTCAGTGGGTATTTGAAATGTCAGGACATTTACTCTGCTTATGTGCGCTACAAGCCAGCCCGCCACACTGCCCGCCTGGTCCCGCACCGCGCCGCCGCATGTATTATTCATGGCGCCGTGTACGCGCCGCACTTGACTTGGCCAGCGTTCTGTAAACACATGCACTAAATTATGGAGGTGTCTGTTGCCGGGGCCGGCGGGCGCGCTGCGATGACAGGTTGGGCGGCCGGCGGCAGGCGGCTGTGTCAGCACCAACATTAAAAATGTACAAATCTCACCAACCCCCCCACCCGCGGGCCACCTGCAACATGGACCCCCGCTAGGGGCAACGCCTGCCAATTCCACGCATCACCTGTCCATCGTGTCACTGGCACCCTACCCGGACCCCCCTGACCCCACCTAGCAAGCTTCTAGTCCAACTAGCGACAGGACCCAAGTATTCTACCTGCTTCCCGAAAAGAATCAAACTCCCTGATGGTGAAATGGGCCCTGGGGGGAGGGGGGAGGGGGGTAAAATAAGTCGTCAACAACAACAAACACAACACAGAGTAAGGTTACGATTTTAGGGAAATTAGCTTGGGCAACAGAATAATGTTATGATGGGTGGGAATAAAGACATTATAATAAAAATTTACAACAATAAACTTAAAATGACCCAAAAAAGCACAAAATCGAGGGTTATGTAAAAAGCAAAAGAAAAACGACAAGGTTGGTGCCTCTTTTCTTTTTCTTACTGCTGCTTTACATCCAAGCACACACGGTGGAAACGCTCACACTAGCATGCTCTGCTAAACTAAGCCAACCCCGCTAGCTTCCATTCACGGCACGTTTAGTTCGCGAGTGGGTTTGGCTAAAGATTCCCCTAGGATGGAGCGGTGCGCCGGGGAAATACTTCATTTCCTCGAGATAACAGGAAATCACAGAGCCCTACGTGGATTGCTGTGAAATATGCTAACGTGACAGCGCCAACTAGTGGCCTGGCACGTTTCAAAACACGAAAAGGCAGCTTTTATGCCAACCACGCGCTGGTCCGTACTCACACAATCGTGTGTCAAGTGGCAAAGCTGCGGTCTTCAAGGACTGCGGGGTCAGGAGGCGGGCTTAAACACATAGCAAAGCAGCTCTTCACCCGCAGCGAGGTCGCTTTGCCAACAATACTTCATTAGCAGCTGCAAAAAAAGGATGCCTGACTTCTTTGACTTCCCAGAAGAATGGAGAGCGCAGGGGATGCTGAAGGCCACGACCCTTTCATTCCGCTCCCGTCGCACACGAGCACTCTCCGGAAGAAAAGCTGGCCTTCACTCAGGTGCCTGCCAGCCACAAATTATGTCTGCAGCCATGTTTAGTGCGACAGGAAGCCGGGAGACGCACAAGCAAGGAGCATATGCTTCTTCATAACGCCGAATGACTCACCCCCGCACGACCCCCCCGAGCTGGCAGCAGAAAGCTAAACGAGCAACGTTCCTCTGCGGAGTCGTCAATAACCACACAGCCACAAGCACGGCGTCAGCGTCCGGCCTGGCCAACATCCCATAATTAATGATCTCGCGCTCGGCACGTGTTCATCCATTTCACGCGCCGTCCGGGGGTCACGCACGTACCCCCCTCAGGCCTACTTCACAGCGCTTTACTCATTTGCCTTTTGGGCTTTCAAAACCTAAGAAGCTCTCGGCTGTCCTGCCAGGCAGAGATATTTTGATGCCAGTCAATCAATGTTGGCCGGCAGATGATCCATACGCCCGAGGAAAACTGGCCGGGGCCGTGCCGGGACAGTCCTGACATCACCCCAAGTGGTTTATTTATTTATCCGGTGACTAAATTGTCTGAAACTGGATAATCCAAGTTCATCAATGACTAGTTGGGTTTACAAAAGCCCGTACGCTGGCTTCCACGTGCAGCCCGTAGAAAAACGGAACTATCTTTGGTGTTTCGCAAAACAACCGGTCCAGGGTGAACCCCGCCTCCCGTATACCCCTGCCCCGAGCGAGGACAAGCGGCATAGAAGATGGGTGGACGGTTAGCATCACGCGTACTTGTCTTAGACAAGACATTAGGTTGGTCTTTGATGTTTCCAAAAATGTGTGAGCTAAGTCTGTCAAAGACTAGCAGATATTGAGAAAAACCTGCAGGCTCGGTTCCTTTCAGGACCAGAGGCTACAAAATCTTTGACACGTCACAAAGAACTGAATGTTTGGGTTTTTTTAGAAAATGTACACTTGCTTCTTTTTAAGCATTTGAAACTCAAATTGTCTTCATCCATCCGTCTTCTTCAACTGACCTGGGTCACAGTAGTCCCGATTTACCGGGTTCTTCTTCCAGTTCCACTGGGAAGACACCAAGGCGTTCCCAGGGAAGCTGTGAGACATAATCCCTCCCATGTGTCATAGGTCTTCGCCAGGGCTTCCTCTCAACTGGGCATGCCTGGAACACCTTAACTGGGATGTCAAGGGAGGCATCCGGACTAGGTGCCTGAGACACCTCAACTGGCTCCTCTCCATGTGAAGGAGCAGCGCCTCTACTCCGAGCTCCTCACCCTCTCTCTTAGGGTGAGTTCAGCCACCGTACGGAGGAAACTCATTTCCGCCGCTTGTACCCGCCATGTCGTTCTTGCGGTGGCGCCAAAGCTCATGACCATAGGTGAGGGTGGGAACATTGATCGTCTTTTTGCCTTTCGGCTCAGCTGTATCTTCGCCAGGAACATCCATCCATCCATCTTCTATGCTGCTTATCCTCACTATGACCGAGCGCATTACCGCACCGATCTGCTTGTCGACCTCACAATCCAACCTTCCCTCACTGGTGAACAAAACCCTGAGACACTTGAACTCCTCCACCTGCGGCAAGACCTCGCTTCCAACCCGGAGGGTGCAAACCACCCGTTTTCTTGTCTTCAGTGTTAACAAAAACATTCACGAACCTAGAGCACAACCGGTGGTACGAGCTCCTACTACTGATCTACGTGCAAAATAACGCAAGTAGGTCGTGAGTGAGACGTGCTAACCTTTGAGCTGTAGACCGGCTGCAGAGGTTCTCAACGGGCGCTTATGTTTTCTTCGGGTTACAAGACAAACTTGGTACGTCTTTCTGCATCATCTGCACGGCCAACGTGTGTCTTTTGAACGTTTTAATGGTGTCAGGTTCGGACAAAATGTCCACCACGTTCTCTGATTTGGGGAATGCCAAAAAGGAAGCACCCAAAGGTGATAAACAGTACTGGGTGGTTCCCGGCCACCAGGCCAGGTTCTTCCTATCTACTTGAAACCAAACCTGAGGTCCTGATACACGACCTTCCGCTTTTTTCACCTCGAGTAGTCAGTCCTGCTTTCTCTTTGCCTTATTATGACCAGCAGAACTTGAGCAGGAAGAACGCCTGACTATCACAGACCATTCATCTCCTTCCAGCGCCATTTGGACTTAGCGCTGAGTCAGGATAAACACTAAAGACTAAAACAAGCCGGCCCATCTCAGACCCTTCATTGATTTCCTCTGCAGCGTTGTGCTCCTGACCAGGTGGAGGAAGGCAGCAGATCATTCCTCCACCTCTTCCCTCGGAGCACTCAAAATGTGAGCACCGTCAGATTAATGGAGAAATTTGATAAACGCCACCCATTCTACCAGGATTCCGCCAACTCAGGACTCTGGCGCGGGAGGAAAATGAGGAATCGGAGGCGGAGATGAGACAAGCGAGATGTTTGAGGTCATCGCTTTAAAAAATGTCTTCTAATCAGAATTAAAAGTGTCTGCAATATCACGCTGATGATTTCATTAGCAGGAAACGGAGACGCCATCCATTCTCACTCTTTTTCCTTGGGGGGGTCTTGTAGGATTTTCTTTTTCTGCCAGCAAAACGACATCTCACTCGTCTACTTTTAATACGCAGCCGAAAGTCAACGGCTTTACATACACACATACATACACACATACATATATAAGACATACATATATAATACATAAGTACACACAGTATATGTATAAATGTTATATTGTAAGGAATTTGTTAAGACAAAGTAAAAGGGGAAGTGGTTAAAGGGGCGGGTATTGCTGATGTGTTGTATTGGGGGTAAAAGGGTCACACTAAGTATTTAGAAAAAGATCCTATCAAGTGAAAAAAGCATTCAAATGTTGATGTCGGCGTGCAAACACCAAAGACTTCCTGCTGATGTGTTTCCAGCAGAGCCAGCGTCGTGTCGACACTCCAGTTAATGTCCTTACTGAGCCGGGCAACGCCGGCGTCGGTGCGGCAGTCCCGCGGGCGACCCCGGTGGCGCCACGCGGGCACTTTGAAGCGCGGCGGCGCTAAGCGAGGCTGACGTGTCGGGAGATGAAAGTCTTGTCATTCATTTGCCTCTGACACTTTGCGTATGCTAATGTCCATGCATCTTTAGCTCGGGAGGGAGGACGGTGGCGTTGGCGCAGGTTGAGGCCCCTCGGGGACAATTTGGGAAGTGCGGGGGCGTGTGGTGGTGTCAACTTCCTCTCAACGAGGACACACAGCTGCAAGTGCTTCTGACATGTTTGACATGGAGCGTTGGAACTTTTCCTCACATTTCTTTGACCCATACAAAATATCCGGGGTTTGATCTTTGGTCGCTATCAGCTGCAGCGTCACCAGACGGCAGAGGAACATCTCTTGTGTCAGTCATGACATCACACGGAACTATCTTTGTTATTATTACACACCCTGCCAGTCCTCTGAGGCTCACGGAAATAGATGACATAATCCCTCTCAGCGATATCGCAAATATATCACGGGTGTCCAAAGGGCCTGCCATTCGAAAAGTAGAATTTAACACTAAATACTAAAAGCACAAGAAAACAGCAGCAGCAAAAATGGAAACCTATTTTTCTTACAAGAACAAAGGTCCACATTTGAGGAGAAATCAAGAAAAAGTCATACTTCTATAATATTACGAGGAAAAAATGCCATATCAGAGGAATAGAGTTTCATTAAGTTGTAATATTATAAATATATATATAATAACAAAACAACACAAACAATCACGAGAAGAGAATTTGAAATAATTGGAAACAAAAATAAAAAAATTGCAAGAATAAAGTCAAAATATTAAGAAAAGAAAAAAATGCATTCTAACAAAGACAAAAAGTCCAAATATTATGGGAATAAACTTGCAATGTTATGAGGGAAATGATATCGGAGTATTTTAGGAGCAGAGAGTTGAAATATCAAAGACAGAAAAATCAAGTTATTCTTTAAAATGAAATCAGACAAAATAAACTTAGGTTGGGGGAAAATAATATGCAAATAAAGTCATCATTTTGGAAGAAAATTTACATTAAAATTTGGGGGGAAATCAGCCGAGCAGCAGAAATGTGAAGCCCCCCAGCAAAGAGCAACGTTGACGTGAAGAATAACACCACCAGCGGAACTGATATGAATATGAAGGAATAATATATCAGAACACGTTTCTTGAACGGCCGCACGGTGGTCGAGTGGGTAGCACGTTGGCCTCACAGTCAGGAGGTTCAGGGTTGGAATCTCCGTGTGGAGTTTGCATGTTCTCCTCGTGCGTGTGTGGGTTTTCTCCGGGTACTCCGCTTTCCTCCCACATTCCAAAAACACGCATGTTAGCTTCATTGGCCGCTCTAAATTGTCCATTAGAGTGTGAATGTTTGTCTATATGTGCCCTGCGATTGGCTGGCGACCACTCCAGGGTGTACCCCGCCTCCCGCCCGAAGCCAGCTGGGATAGGCTCCAGCACACCGCTAACACGGATAAGCGGCACAGAAACGGAACGTTGATGATTTCTTAGCATATTACCAAAAATAACACGAGTTGCATGTTTCACTTTGTGACCCTCGCGGGGAAAGTCTGCCCAGCGTAAAATATATGATGTCAGGTATTTTGTTCTCTCTATCAGGAACAATCAAATGGAACCTCCTCAGGGTAAGAGGCGGCATTCACCCGCTCGTCTCGGTGCCGACATCAGCGTCTGTTTGGGTGCGGCTGGCGAGGAGCGTTGAATGCAGCCGCCTCCAGCCAAGGTCTAGTGCCCGTCACCTGGCAACCCAAGCGAAAAGTCGACCCGGGAAAGGCGGCGCGTCAATAGGATCCGCCTCGCGCGCTATCGACAGGCTGTTGGCTTCCGGAGTATTCACAGCGACTGTTTAGAGAGCAAGAGGTGCACGGCATGGACCGGTACTGGATGAATTGTTGGGAGGGCTGACGCATTCAGTAGGCCCGGTTTTTCAGGGTTCCTGCAAAAAGCGTGCTAATTTGTTGTCTTTGTCAAGGAGGGAGCCCAATCTGGCAGAATTATCCTCCTGATCCCCACAACAACGACGACAGGAAAGAATTAGTGCTGCTGGGCCTTGGCGGAGGTTCTGCCAACACGGCGGGTATTTCATTTCATTCAGCAGAACTCAATTTCTGCTCATAAAACCCAGCTTCTGCTCAGGCCCGATCATTTCAGCTTTGATTGGAGCGCCACCTGTCAGGTCCAACTGCACGCCCCCCCCCTCTAATAAAACAGTCCATTTGATCCGGTGAACCCCGCCTCGGACGACGCCCGACCACGCCGGCGCTCGGAGCAGCTGCCGCCATCTTGGCCGAGTGATTGACTGGCAGTGGTTTCGTTGCTCGCAGATGTTCCGCCGCCGTGCACGCTGGGAAACGGGCTGGCCCGAGCGTGCGAGTTACTTAGCGCCAGCTAACTAAGTTTAGAATGAAATACGCGTCTGACAGATGCCTCACAATCAACGGCCAAAAGCCTTCGTTTACGCCAGGCGGGCTGACCTCATGGCGGGAGCAAATCAAACTTTTGCTGCACGAGAGCGGAAAGGACGACGCGGCCGTATT
This sequence comes from Oostethus manadensis, assembly GCA_024372805.1. Lineage (NCBI taxonomy): Eukaryota > Metazoa > Chordata > Actinopteri > Syngnathiformes > Syngnathidae > Oostethus > Oostethus manadensis. The sequence goes on along the minus strand of QODF01000193.1, from coordinate 411,927 downwards.
TCAGTCCTTCCGAGCTCTCGGCCTGCCCTTTAAGCATTGACCCCCCCCCCCACACTCGCACCGCTGCTGCCTGATTAATACTGCCAGCCTTTTACTGGCATGCCACTTTCACCGATAGGTCGCCCGCTTGACCCCAACACACACACGCGCACAGCGGGGTGGAAGCCCGACGGACACGACGCAGGGAATGGGATGCTAAGGAAGTGACTCCCGGCTGGCTTTGAACGGGAAAAATTGAAATCATACATTGAAATGTAAATATACACTTTATATATACACCAATGTGGGTACCCGAGCAGCCCCGCCTCCACCCACTGAGACAAAGAGACTGTATGACTGACAAAAGGGCTCACTCTGTTCAGGCCGTTGTTCTGCGGAACAAACGCGCCCCAGTGCTGAAACCAATGCACAGAGGGAATCCTCTTCTGCCTGTTTGGAGGCGAGAGGCGAGGAAGACGAGCAGGCACGCACATTAATATCTACCTATTAATAACTTACTATCGTCCCAGGCCGAGCTCCAAAATGCAGCGTTACCTTTCCCCAGCGCCCTGAGCCATTGTGAGCGAGTGTGTGCTGAAGCTAGTCACTAGCCGGCCAGTAGCTAGCCGGTGTGGTGTGGCGAGGTGTCATAGGCCAGTAACATAGTCCGGTCAGGTCACATGACATAAATGGAGCCTTGTTGGCACTTTTTGGTGCTTTTTTCCCCAGGCTGTATAGGTGGAATAGGTGTGTCCCGTTATGTGCGTTCTTAGCTGCTTCTTTTTAGCTGTTTTTTTTATCTTTTGAAGGTACAGAAAAAAGAAAGACATATTCAACTTTTTTAAAAAAGGCTACCAAAAAAACTTACCACTTCCACACAGGATGGGAGGATAACGTTTTTCACTCTATCATGTGTGTGTTAAGCTATTGTCTCAATGTTTTGTGTCATGACTGCCGCCTAGTGACTACTACTACATATGACTTGTATTTCTGTATGATTGGGCTAATATTAGGCCACCATTTATTAATACAAGAATAAAAAACACAATGTTGCGAGGGAGCAATAGTCCGATCGCGACACAAAGAGGGACGAGTGTATTTAGTTTTCTTTTGATCTCGTTTTTGTCTCCATCCTCCTTGTTTCCCCATCCATTGTATATTTTTCCATGTTCTGGCAAAACAGGAGATTTGGGGACCTTACAGTAGTTTGTATCACATTTAGCAAAACCCACCCACACAACACACACCGCGCAGGGCACACAAACAAACTCATTTGTAACCTGCCATGACGCACACACACACACACACACACACACACACTGTTTATCAGACGCTCTCCAGCATCTGCAAGGGGGATCATAATGTCAGCCATTGATCGGGTGCCGATCCATACGCATCCCCATTCAGATATGTATTGATGCCATTTAACGGGCGTATTAGTCGCGGCCCAGGTAAATGTCAGGAGTTCTGCTCCAGCGTTTCCAGGTCGTAATTGGACTCAAAGGTGGTGTAATGGAATTGGACGGTCACACGGAGTTAATTCAAAACAAGAAAAAAGGGAGTCTGGAGTGTAAACCAACAAGCTCCCCATTCAAGCGCCACGTGCACACCGTGCTTTGCTGCCAGGAAGTAGCCCGCACCGGGCCGCTGCGCTACTTCATCACATGTTTTTCCCGAGCGGAGGAAGAGCTGACTGCAACATTTTTCTCCTCTTCAAAAAAGTAGCCGGTGTCAGGATGATAAATGAGGGATGGCGAGGGAGGAGGTGCACGCTCACATTAGCCTGCAAGGCAGCGCCGTTCGCGTTCCAACACTTCCTGTTGCTGCCCGTTGTCCTACGCGGCGCGTGCAAACGCAGCGCAAAGCCACACCGATGATTAGTCACAGTAACCATGACATGTCAGCGCGTGACCCCGCCTCGGGAGCGTGCACTTCCTAGTTCAGGTGTTGTCTGCCAGGCGAGGTTGATGGCTAATTTCCCGCAGGTGAGCTCACAGATGTGAAGAACATCTGACGGGCCCTCGCGGTGCTGATGCGGGGCGGCGTGGGGAGCTTTCCCAACATCCTTTACTACATCAGCGCGGCATCGCGTGAACGATGGCGGCAGGAAGATTGATGGGCGACGCTTTGTTTTGTTTGTTGGCGTGAACGGGGGAAGGCTCCGAAGAACTGGTAAGCATCGGCCATCTCACGTCGGCATGGCAACAATGCAACCACGGACGCCATCTTTTACGTTTGGGTTATACATCACATCGTGTAGTGTATCGCCGACCTCATCACGCAGATACGCCCCCTGGTGGCTGCAAGCTGCATGGGCAGGGCAACAAAGCAATCCGATTGGACACAGAATCAGTGCTGCCATCCGACCCATTTGCAATCGCTCCACCAACTTTTACAGTAGGAAGACTTCAAAATAATACACAGCCAAAATAAGTACATGTCATAGAGTGAATGCGATTGCTCCTCCTCGAGCAAATTCCACCAATGAGATCGATCCGAGTGAGTGAGATCGGGGATTTGTGTAGGTTAGCATGTTAAAGCCTTTTGTTTACGCTCAATGTACTGTTTTACCCTAAAATAGGCAGCAAAACAGAGTATGACCCCTTCACAGGTAACAGTTACGCCTGGTAACCAGCTACCAGGTAACAGGTACTAAATAGCAGGTACTAGGTACTAGATAGCAGGTACTAGGTACTAGATACCAGGCACCAGGTACCAGATACTAAGTACTAGGTACCAGGTACTAGATAGCCGGTACCAGGTACTAGATACCAGGCACCAGGTAACAGGTACTAGACACCAGGCACCAGGCACCAGGTACCAGGTACTGCCAGCCACACTTTGTGCCACCTTTTGTCCTTCTTGCTGTGACTTTCTTGTCGTGTTTGGTTGCTGCTTTTGTTGGCGGAAGGAGCGGCTCGTAAAGAAGCTTTGTTGGCTTTTGCTTAGCGTGACAATGTCGCACGTCTGCGAGATAAGAGGAGCAGAGGCAAAGTTACTGCTCGGTGCCGTCCGGCCGAGGCTCGGATCAATTACAATGCAATTACAATAGCAGACAGAAATACTAGCCGGGCCCGGGTTCCGTCGGCACTGATCGGGGACAGATAAGAACCTGAGGGATGGCCCAGAGAAACAGATCTCTATGCTGTCAATAAATTACTCTGCTGGGACACTTCTTTCCCGGTGTGGGGCGACACCCTCAAATGGTACCGGGCTGCATTCCGACCTCGGTCGCGGTCTATCTAGCTCTCCGCTGGGAAAGACAAGTGGGCGGGAAAAAACCTCAATCAGCGCTTTCCAGCGACACTGCAGGCCAAAAAAGGGCGGGTTCTATTTCACGTCTCTCGTCTGGAACCTCCAAGAACCCGGATGCGGTTCTGCGACGTGGCGGCGGGAATGGTGCCCCGAAACAAAGAGATGAGCGATAACGGCGAGCAGCGCGGCGCATGGACTGCTGCCAGTTAGCGGCATGTTAAGAGTGTATCAGGGATTAGAGGGGATTAGTCATATCAGATCACTGGAGGGTTATCAGCGGTCGCAGCAGCGCAACATGGAGCTTGCGCCCCCCCACCGCAGCATCCGTCCCGGTACAAGTCCGCTTATTAACCCATTAAGCTGCAGGATTTATGAGTTTGGAGAAACAATTAAGGCTGTGATTTTTATTGGACTGCCTCATCCCGCAACACTAAACCTAAGTTAGCCCCCCTCCCCTGGAGGGGCGCCGCTCCAAATATTAGCGTGATTTAGGATGCAAAAGCGGCGCACATTAAAAGCGCTGGGAGCTTTTTCCGACTGCACTTGCACACAAAACCAATTTAGTGGCCATTGATCGCCTTTCAAGCAATTAGATTTCCATTGATGGAAAAAAGTACGGAGCGCATGTATGGGGGGGGGCTGGAGGGGGGGGTGAGCGGTCGCTGCTGTGATCTGCACGTTTATTCAAGCTATTTGACCGCCTCTCCTAACCCCCCCACACACACACACACACACACAAATAATTCGAGCGGCCGGGTCAGATGAAATATCTGTCTTCATTTCCAATATGGCTTCTTTGTTTCTGCAAACTTGGCTGATTCTCTAAATTGCAGAATATTGACCGTTTGTGGGTCCCGCCAAGCGAGGCCAACCCATTGGAGGGGGGGTATCATGACCGTGTAGACCCTGCGCCGGCACGCACGGCGCCATCGAGAGGTCAATTCCTCGGCCTGGGTCTTGCTGGGAAAATGAGGGCGTAATTCTCCCACGCTTGACAAAGCGGGGGTTGGATTATTCCAAGTATGCGGTGAGGGTGAAAGGGCAGGAAGTGGATTCGGGGTATAAAGCGGGAACACAGAATGCCATTAATGTGAAAGTAGGGAGTGATTCCCAGCGTGCTCCCAGAGGAAATCCAGCTTTGGCCCGAGCCCGAGGATTTTGACAAATGCCTTCCTCAAGAGCAGCAAAGGAGACAAATGTTACATTTAAACACAAATACTTAATTTCCGCTTTTGGTGACTCGCGGCAGACATCATTAATCAGGTGGGGGGGGGGGGGGGGCATGCTCAGTGAGCCCGCTAAGCGCCAGATGATCGCCGCCTTCCTCTCAATCCATCAAGTGCGATTGGAGAAAGAAAAGGTTGAATAAGTAAAAAAAAAATCAAAAAAGAGTAATTACCCCCCCGGCGCCGGTCACTGAGGTGTTCCCGGGACGCCACGGCTCCGTTTATCACGGCGTGCCACATGACATGGCGGTGCCCCCGCCTGCGCTCGCCAAATATGACACAAGAGCATCAGGAACATCTGACTCGCAAAGTTTCTTGACCCTCCATTCTTTACAGGAGGAACGTACATCCTGTTCTCTTCCTCATTTGGACCGCCACAAACGGGTCTGACGCCACCCGATCACCCTCGTTATGATGAGACCGGCGAGGTGGCACGGTCATCTGCTCTCTCCCTGGGGTGGTGTTGGTGTTCAGGCCATGTCCAACAGGCAGGAGGATCTGCTGTAGCAGGGAGAGGGTAGTCTAGCTTTCCCTGCCTAGACTGCTGCCCCCCCAACCCAACCTCCAGAAGCAGAAAAAAATGGATGCATAGATGGATGGATGGGAATGTTGCCTGTTGTTTGTAGAGTTGTCCGTACAGTAGAGGGCATCACAACTCTTCTTAACTCCCCACCTGCTCCGGCAGAGAATAAGACGACGCAGCCGGAGGGATCAGGGTTGCCAATTTAGCCACTTTGTTGCTACATTTAGCGAGTGTTCAGATGCTGTGTTAGGAATGGAATATGTTCCGCTGTGTTTCAGACAAAGTAAGGCAAAGTTCTTGTCTGCCACAGACATGTAACACATCCACATGGAAAAGATGCATCCACAAATAGTTTCTAGATATGCATCTTTCTGCATCTCTGTCTGAGGAGCAATTAGCTGTCCAACCTCAGATTGACTGGAGTGGGTTTAAATTAAAATCCCAAACAATGAAAGGAGGGAGGTTTACACCCACAGTAGCACCTCTCTGACAGATGTTACAAAAGAAAGCAAAACAGAATTGATTGGACGCCACTAAACTTTCATTGGCTGCTAATCCTTCTCTCCAGCGGTGGCATTGGAATTGTTTGTATGTACTCCCGTTTGAATGGAATTGTAAAGTGTCCATGCAACTCCCAGTTTCATTTCACAGCTGAAAGAATAAAATAATCCGGGCCGACTTTGCCCCCTTTGTAAACGGGGTTTGTGACAAGTGACAAGCGACAAATCTAGCAACCTTTTCTGGTCTTATTGGACATTATGTTGAGACTGCTGGTCACGTTAAAAGCAACACAACAAGAAGCGACAGAAGATGAACGGATGTGAGAAGCACGTAACACCCATGCCAAGTACTGGACATAATCTGAGATTTGTGTCTTGGGTTCTGTTCATAACACAAAGTCATTATTATTATTATATTCAAACATTTGCTGTTCTAATCAATGGAGGAGCACAGAAGAGGTTCTGTGTGTCCGCCGCTGGCCCGGAGTCAAGTCAGAACTCTCCAAGTGGCCTTCCAGTTATTGATCGGTTTGCTCAGACGTTCAACGGAGAGCCGCGCGTTCAGCACCATGGACGTGTTTTGCGGGGTCACGTGTTCTTTTAATCACAGGATTTGAGGAGCCGGGTCTTCCCTGAGCGCCTCATGCCAAGCTCCCCTCGTCTGGTTCTTTCAGTCTACAATCATCAGTCTATCAAAATAAAATAGCAAAACTATAACAACATTTTTTGTTCACATTTTGCCCTTTCTGGAATGGATTCGTTGGCCTTCCATTATTTCCAACATTCCAGTCTGGAAGGGAGCTGCCATTGTACACCAGAACTCCTTAAGGAGATCCCGCTTCTGTCGCCGAGCCATTTAAGTCAATAAAGAATTCAAATCCAATCAAAAGAAGATGATGTTGTTCTTGGGGAGAATGGAGGGAGGAGAGGAAGGACTGGACTTAAAGCTGATGTATGATCCCTGCTGGTGGAGCTGCGTGGAAGCGTGGCGGCGGGCAGGTGATTGGAAAGCGCCGCCTCTTTAAACAACGTAATGAGCCAGAGAGGACGCCACCCCGCAAGCCCCTCCCCCACCTGCCACCTCTCCTTACCACCTTTCATAAGATTGATTTGTATTTTTCCAGAAGATGGCTTTGGGTCTTGTCATGTCACAGTGAGACGCCTCGGAGGCCATTTTGGACACTGAGGCTCCGCCCTTTGCAGCGCGGCGCACAGTGCGGTGGTAAAACACGAAACGCGTGTGCTGGTAAAAAAGCAAATCCATTTCTAAATTCAAAATGCTTTTAAAAATCGGGTAAGAGATTGTGGCGTACATCGGGGGGGGAGGGGGGGGTCACGTAGAATGTCGGCAGGAGCGCGACGCATGAACGCTTCTGCGGAGTGAGAATGAAATAGTCTCTCTCTCTTTCTCTTTTTCCCCTCCTTCTTCTCGGTGGCGTTTAAAATCAATTCCTTCAGCGGACTGCTGACACAGCCCGGCCCGGAGAGCCCAGGATTTATGGCTCCCTCTAATGGGCATGCTCCGCAGCAAAGGCCTGCCGTCAGCACAAACCCGCCCGCCGAGCGTCCGCCCGCCTCGCTCCCTCGCCACAGCCGCACTTTGCCTCCATCATCGCAACCACCGCAACTACAAAACACGCCGGTACTGCAATACGTACTGTAGTACACGCTGTGCGGTACCTCCTGCTAAGTGTACACGCTGTGCTGTACCTCCTGCTAAGTGTACACGCTGTACTGTACCTCCTGCTAAGTGTACACGCTGTACTGTACCTCGAGCTAACGTTTACACGCTGTGCTGTACCTCCTGCTAAGTGTACACGCTGTACTGTACCTCCTGCTAAGTGTACACGCTGTGCTGTACCTCCTGCTAAGTGTACACGCTGTACTGTACCTCCTGCTAAGTGTACACGCTGTGCTGTACCTCCTGCTAAGTGTACACGCTGTGCTGTACCTCCTGCTAAGTGTACACGCTGT